>PVIU01011743.1:0-63287 GCA_004026605.1 Ondatra zibethicus | reverse complement strand
GATGATTCACAAACACCTGTGACTCCAGCCCCAGGTGATCTGGTAACTTCTGATTGCTGTGGCACACACATACATATTTGCATATACTCTCATGCAGACACATATACATATTTGTATAAATAGCAATGACTCCTTAACATATTTTTCTAAATACTATTTGCTCACAAAGAGCTCAAAACAAAAAAAAAATGGAGACTTTGTCTTTGAGAAATTGTTTAGGTTTTTCAGCTGTCATTTATTGAATTATTAGGATGCTTTTTCTTTTGCTTTGTAAATCAGTGTTATGATTCAATTTTCTTGAATCCTGGCTCCAGAAGTTCTGAGGGATGTCTGAGTCTCATTTTTGCTTTTACAAGTGTTGGCTTTTCTCCCTTATGATTTATCGTCTAATTTTAAAAGGGATTCAGTTTCTCTCTTGCAATTAGCGTCTTCATCACAGCAAGTACATTGGTTTGTCCCAGAACTCCCTTGTTGTTCAATGATTAGAGCTGAGGAAATTGCACTACTGAGGTAGAAGGCAGATCATGGGTTTGCACAAAGGCGAAGGATTGCATTCTGGGTTGCTCTCAGTTGTTCTGGGTGAAGCAGAACTTTGGGCCGATCTTTCTGATGGCGGCAGCACGCGTGTACAGTCTCCAGGGGATGTCTCGTGACGGCCTGCAAAATCTGTTTATTAGATCTTGGATGAAATTTCAGAAAGTTTAGAGTCTTATGAAAGCATCCTCTTCCCTTTCTTGTTCTAGATGTGCTATTTTTCTCTCCCCCAGACATTTTCACCTACTCCTTCCCTGCAGCTTTCTACATAAAACTTTGTTAAGATTTTCCTCGATTCCTGGGTGCACCTGCAATGACTCTGTGTGCACAGGATCAGAAATGACTTGATGGGCACAAGGCTGCTTTTTGCAAATAAAAGAGTGATATCATCCTTGTGCACTTGGATGAATGAGAGTTGGGGGCAGTCTAGAGCACAGGGAGACCTTGATTCTCAATTTATATTAGCTGTGCAAAATAGTGAAAGCATCAATTACTGTCTAGGATGGAATTAGTCTATGCCAACTTTGGTAATATATTACTACATCTCCCCAGCATCCATGAGGTCAATGGGTAAAAGAAGGCTGAAGAAAAGACAGATGCCACTTCATCTCTTTATCAAGTTTTGAAACTAACAGAGGGAATTTACACAGGATGTAGCACCCTCTTTCTTTGCAGCCAAGACTAGGTGATCATTGACTCATCTCCTCTATGCCACAGGCTTACAAAGGCTGGATAGAGCTTAGCCTAGGAGCGCAGACTCACTTCCCTAAGCTGCCCTGATGCTATGAGCCCCAGACTCAAGAGCCAGTCCTAGTTTCTTGACTTTGTCTGTGGCATCTGTGCTTGTGAAACAGAGGGAACTAGATTTACCCACAGGGCTATATTGCGGTGAGTGAATTTCAAATTATTTTTCCAACAGTGGTTCTCAACATTTCTAACGCTGTGACCCTTTCATACAGTTCCTCATCTTGTGGTGACCCCACCATAAAATTATTTCATTACTGCTTCATAACTATAATTTTGATACTGTTATGAATCGTAATGCAAATATCTGAAATGCAAGGTATCCCATATGTGACCCCCATAAAGGGGTTGCCATGCACAGTTTGAGAACCACTGAGGTATAATCTTCAACCCCATTCCCGCACACAACGCTTTTATTGCTTGTCGTTGCTTCGCTATTTCCGCTTTTGTTTGAATGTAGTCAACCCTGCTCTATCTTTTCAACCGGGCAAACCCATCAAGCGATCATTAGCTGCATATTAGATGTGCTGTGCCTCTTAGGTGTGAGCCTGCTGATGTGGCATTTAAAATTTGGAAATTTCACACCGGGCACGACAGTCCCAAAGGGAAGCAGTGATTACCGTGGCATTCAAAGATAGAACTCTGAATGCCACCTGCAGAGTCCCACCACTTGCAGTTACAGCTGAAGGCAATTGGGTAGGACCCATCTTTTTAGAATTCAGAATTAAGAACTAAAACAGGATATTTTTTCATTTAAAATTTAAACCTATTCAGCTATTTAAAAATAAGCATCTCTATTTGTTGCCCATGGCAAGCTGAAATTGAGTGCCCTGACTCTGAGATCACCACCAGAGCACACCTCCCCACTCCCCACCCTGCCTTTGGAATGGGTGGTATGCCAAGGGTGATCAGCAAATTGTATTGGAGGTTACAATCTGATATCGGAAAAGATGGATAGAGATCGTGCCAACAGGAAAGCTTCATAGCATCGAGCTGGGTCCAGAAATGTTGTAACAAGGAACTATGGTTGGTAGGCACTTCTAAGACCGGCTCTCAGACCACCTCAAGAAGCCAGGACTCTCAGGTTGAGAAGATGAGACCAGTTTCTTCTGGGCCCAGAGGTAATATGGTCCATATCACATCTAACACTCCAGAAGAGTATCCCTTCAAGTCGATTTATTTTTGGGGAAGAGAGACTTGGGCTCCCCCTAAAGGCCAAGAAGGCCAACAGACTTTGTTGCTGGACCAGCCAACACTTGATCTCACCTTTCAGAAAGATGGCTTATTCCATCTCCTCCCCAGTTAACACTAGGTATGAAGGAAACTCAGCGAGTGGGGAATAAGGCCGACATTAGTTATTTATGACGGTTTATCTTGATTCTCCATCACTTTGCTGACTCATGCACCGGATTAAATACTATTCCTTCTGGTTAAGAGAGTCGGCGTTGTAAGGGTCGCTGGCAAATACATGCTGGTTCATAAGTTACACATTATCACACTCAAGTTTGGCTACTATTACTGTGACCTCATCTATATACTCAGTGCTTTCTGATGTTCAGAATGTTCTTATCATCTCTAGCTTTCAAGACATCATACCTTCAACTCATTATATCTCTAAGTTCCATATATATGAAGCCTCATGCTACGCAATGAAAATATTTGAAACACAAAACTGGATTGCTTTTTCAATTTCTTTGAAGATTTGCATTGGAATTTTGATGGGAATCTAATTGAATCTGTACATCCCGCCCCCTCCCCCCCCAGCACGCCCAAGATGGCCATTTTCAAAACACTCATTCCACCAGTCCTTGAGCACTGGAGATCTTTCTGTCTTCTGGGGTCTCCTTCAATTCCTGTCTTCAAGATTTTATTATACAAGTCTTTCACTTGCTTGGTTAGAGTCATCCCGGCTGTTTCTTTTCTTTTCCATCTTTTATTTCTTTTTTTCTTTTCGAGTCTATCGGGAATGTTATTTCTCCTGTATTTCTCCCTCAGTCTGCTTATTGTTTGTGTGTAGAGACGCTACTGATTTTTATGTGTGGATTTTATAACCTGCAACTTCACTGAAAGTTTTTATCAGCTCTAGTAGTTTCTTAGTGGAGTCTTTAAAGCCTTTTATGCATAAAATCATATCATCACCAAACAAGGAAACTGTTCCTATTTGAATTCCTTTGATCTACTTCAGTTCTCTTATGGCTTAGGTAAGACTTCAAGTACTATAGTAACTAGGTATGGATAGAGTGAACAGCCTTGTCTTAGTAACAGTTTTAGTGGAATTTGTTTGATTTCCTCTTTGTTGAGAAAAATGTTGTCTCTGAGCTGGCTGTGAATCATCTTTACTATGGTAGCTATGCCCATTGTATTCCAATCCTCTCTAAGACTTTTTTATGAAGGGTTTAGGGTTTTGTCAAAGGTCTTCTCTGAGACGTTCAAGGCCATCTAATGAGATGATCATCTGGCCTTTATCTTTGGTATGTTTATGAAGTATATTATGTTTATTGATTTATGCATGTTGAGCATTCTTGCATCTGTGGGATAAAAGCAACTTGATCATGGTGGGTAATCTTCTTAATGTGTTTTTGAATTTGGTTCACAAGTATTTTAGGGAAAATTTTTGTTTCTATGTTCATAAAGGAGATTTTTTCCTTTTTTAAAAAGTCTTTATGTGGCTTTTGCATCTGAGAAATAGTTACTGCACAAAACTAGAATGTTTCTTCAGTGTCTATTTTGCAGAATAATTTGAGAAGTATTCGCATTGGTTCTTCTTTGAAGATCTGGCAGAATTATGTGCCTAATCCATCTGGCACAGGGGTCTTTTCAGTTGGGAAATTGTAAAATCACGACTTCCACATCACTAGGACTTACAGGTTAATTTAAATTGTTTATGCCATCTTTAGTAGTTCATGTATGTCAAGAAATTGATCTGTTATTTTTAGGTTTTCCAGTTTGGTGGAATACAAGTTTCTAAAGTATGCTCTTATGGCTCTTCATTTCCTCAGTGCTTATGGTAATATCCTCTACCTTTATTAGTGTGGACCTTCTCTCTCTTCCTTTTGGTTAAATTAGCTAAAGGTTTGTCAGTCTTGTTGAATTTTTTTAAAGATTGGTTCTTTGTTTTATTTTTCTTTCTGTTATTTTGTTTCTATTTCATTGATTTTAGAACTGTGTCTATTTCTTCTATCTACTGTTTTGAGGTGCCATTTCTTCTTTTTTTCTAAAGGATGCAGGTGTATCATTAGGTAATCAAAATGAGATCTCTTCAGTTTTTTTTTTTTATGTAGACAAGGCTATGAATTTGTCTCTTAGAACTGCTTTCATTGTGTTCCCAAACAATCCTGAATAATAAAAGAATTAGTGTAAGTGACATCATCCCAGATTTCAAAATGTTTACAGAGCTATAGTAATAACAACTGGATGGCATGGCCATAAAACAGACATGCTTGTGGATGGATTCAAACTGAAGACCCAGACCTAAATTCACACACGCACAGGCCAGTCATTTTTCACGAAAGCCAACAATACAGACTAGAGAGAAGACAACATCTTCAACAAATGTGCTTGTCAAGCTGGATGGCTTCATGCAGAACAATGCAAATAGATACATATTAATTACTTGCACAAACTTAACTCCAAGTGGATCAACACGAGACTGAGCTGATAGAAGAAAAAGTAGGGACTAGGCTTGAATTTACTGGCACAGGGAAGGGCTTACTCGAAAGAACCCTGGAAGCACAGGCATTATGGCCAACAATTAATAAATGGGAGCTTATGAAGCTAAAGAGCCTCTGTAGAGTAGAGGACACGATCATTCAGGCAAAGCAGCAGCCTCAGAATTGGAGAAAACCTTTATCAATTATACATCTGACAGAGGGCTAGTATCTAGAATATGGAAAAAATTAAAAACTGAACATCAAGAAAACAGCTCAATTAAAAATTGGCTAGCCAGGTGGTGGTGCCTCACACCTTTAATCCCAGCACTTGGGAGCCAGAGGCAGGAGGGTGTCTGTGAGTTCCAGGCCAGCCTGGTCTACAAGAGCTAGTTCCAGGACAAGCCACAAAGCTACAAAGAAACCCTGTCTCAACCCACCCCCAAAAGACTCTAAGACTAAGAACTGTAGTTCTCAAAAGATGAAACACAAATAGATTTTTTTAAAAAGCACTTGAAATGTTCAGCCTCCTTAGCTATCAGGGAAAAGCAAATGAAAACTGCTTTGGGATTTTATTTTACTCCAATTAAAATGGCAAAAATCAATCAAATAAGTGTCAGTTGATGCTGAAGAAGATACCTTGCAAAGGGAACATTTATTCAGTGCAGGTCAGGGTGAGAGCTGGTACAGCTACTGTGGAAATCAATGTGAAGGATGCTCAAAACTAACAATAGATCTACAACAAGATCCAGCTCTCCACTCTTGGTCACACACCCAAAGGATTATTTATATCTTACTACAGCAACACTTGCTCATCTATGTTCACTGTGCTTCCATTCATAATAAGCAGAGATGAGAAATAACACAGACTTCCACAAATGATGGATGGATGGATGATGAAAATGTGGTTTATTTACACAAGAACGTTATTCATTCAGCCTTGAGACAAATGGTGTTATAAAATTTGCAGGTAAATTGATGGAACTAGAAGCAGTCATCCTGAGTGTGTTAACCCAAGCCCATAAAGGCAAACATTGAGTGTTTTCTCTTATGTATGGATGCTATCTTTTAAGCTTTAGATATGTGCATTAAATTTTGAATATCCACAGAGAATAGGTAGCTAGAAAGGAAGCAGAGGTGAGGAATAGGTCTTCCAAAGAAAGGAAAATAGCCTGTGATGTCATAAATATTTAGAGAAAAGTGAACTAAAGGTGTAGGATCATGGGGGAGGGCGAGATAAAAGAAAAATATGGGGAAGGACGACTAACATTAAAAGACTTTAAAATCCACATAGATACCGACTACTCCTTCTTTCTAAAATATATAAAGAGGAATTTAAGTGGAGTTACCATATAAAGAAGGCGACAGTGCCCCAACTGGACACCATACGCTACCAAGTGAAACTCAAAATACTAGGAATGGGTTACATCTTGTTAGTTGTTGGCCAAAGAGTTCCCATTGAAACCTCGAATGTAATAGGCTATTTCCAATGCTATTGGTTACCTTTACAACCTGGCTTTAAAGCCTTATTGTTGAAGATGCTTATTGTTGAAGATGCTATTGAACATGAAAAAAAAATTGGCTGGTACCCAACTAGAAGCTTCTGCCACTCCTGACTGGCATTCAAAGCACTGGAAGGTATTATACCTTCAGAGAAACGAAACACTAATCTCACCCAGTTATGAACTCTTCAGCCTACAACGCTGTCCTGTCTGCAAGATACACTGGTGCATAGTGGCATGATTATTTTGGGTATTACAAATCAATTTTTGATTGGATTTAAGGCTCACTCTTTGAGATGGAACCCACATCTAACACTGTTAATGGCACCAACAATGTAAGACTAGATAAGTCATGGGCCCTAAGGGAAAATCTTACTATTATTCTGCTAAAGGAACTTAGCGATAAATTGTCCCTGATGATAAATTGCTATACCCATAGATCAGAGAATCCTCAATCATTATCCAAAAGCTTCTCCTTGCAGCAGATACTAATTAACAAAGAGACTCACAACTCGACAGTGTGAAGAAAATGGACAGTTTTGGAGAATTCAGGCCCAAATGAGAAGTTTTTGTCAAACCTCTCTCTCCCTTAAGGCTCAGGGATCTATGTGTTGGAGAGAGGTGGAAATATACTAAGAATCAAAGTGGTGGCGACTCCACGGAACAGCATTGGTAGACACCACAGGGCTCATACGTGTATGGGCTCATAGAGATGATGAAAGCACACACGAGACCAGAATGAGTTCACATCAGACAAAAATCTCACTTTAGAGAACAGCGGTTAGGCACAGAGTCTGACCGCTAACCAGAAAGCTATTTGTAGTTGATACATCCTAGCAGAGGGAAAAGAAAAGCCAGCTTTCAACAGTGGGATGGTACTGGGTGTATCAGCCTCACTCCAGGGCAGACCTCTTGCTCAGAAGCAGTTAACCAACACAAACCGAGCTACATGTTTTGTGTGCATGCTTTTCTTTTCTTTTTTTTTTTTCATAGTTTGGTGGGTTTTATATCTCCCACCACATGTACTTTATTTACTTATTTTTTATTTTATTGAGGGAGAGAAAGAACATGAAATTGAATTGGTAACAAGGTGAAAAGAATCTGGGAAGACTTGGGGGAGAGGAAAGAATATGATTAAAATGTATTTTATAAAAAGTGTAAAATCTTTGTTCTCCCAGATCCAATCCCCCAGGTCTCATCCCCAGCTCTGCAGCAGAACCGCTGTGGCAGCCTTCCCTATCCTCTCTCATCCCCTGTGAGACTGATCTTCCCCTTCTAACTTCCCTCCCCCTCTCTTGTTGCTTTCTTCCAGTACCCAACTCCAGCAGACATCCCCTGCTACCTAAAGGCTTCCCCAGCCAGGGCATCAAATAGGTAAACAGAGGATGCACACCCCTCCTTCTGCTCCCCAGATCCAACACCCCCACCCCTTCTCATCCCCAGCGCTGTAGCAGAAAAACCTGCTGTATTTTCCCTTTCTTCTCTGAGTCCACCCCTAACAGATCACAATGATCTTCTCTAGCCATACTTCCTCCAGCTTATCCCTTATCATCCAAGCTTCTAACAGCAGCAGGCATTCCCTGATGGGCAGGCCAGGGAAATGGGTAAGCTAACTGAAGACCTTCACCATCCTTCTCCCCCAAACCCAGCTCCCCAGTTCATCCCTCTCTCTATAATAAAACACCTGCTGCACCCTTCTGTCCCCCTCTGCCCCTCCTGTGGAGCCCACAGTCCTTCCCTTCTTCTCCCCATCTCCTCACTTGTAGCATTATCCCAGCTTCCAACTCCCAGCAGGCAGTCCCTGCTAACCCCAGAAGGTCTGCTGAGAATGCGGTTGAGGAATTGAATATAGAGAAACAGGAGGGGGAAGATCTACAGATAGTCTACCTGTAGCCTTCCCTGGCCTAGATAAGGAGATACCTATAAAGGTACAAGAAACACACAGAACACCAAATAGATTGTACCAGAAAAGAAAGTCACGTCACTACCTCATAAAACACTAAATACACAGAACAAAGAATATAAAAGCCTCAAGGAAAAAGACTAAACAACATATGAAGGCTGGCATATTACATAATAAGTGACTTCTCCATGGAGACTCTAAGCCACAAGGGCCTAAAGTGATGTGCTGCGGTCTCTCAGAGACCGCTGAAAAGCAGACAGAGAGAACATCAGAGTTAACAAAGTCAGAAATGTAAAAAAAAAAAAAATGCATAACAAGAGATATGAAGGAAATCCAGATAAGGACATAGTTTAAAAATCTGTACTCCACCAAGTTGGGAAATCAAAAAGAAATAGATTTTTTTCAGTAGGTGCCACTTTCCAAAGTTAAATCAGAATCAGATAAGCAATTAGAACAGACCCATACTCCTAGTGAAATAGAAGCAGTCATTAAAAGTCTCCCAACTAATAAAAGCCCAAGGCCAAGTGTTCTACAAGACTTTTAGAGTTAACACCCGTATTCCTCAAATTATTCCACAAAATAGAAAGAGAAGGAACCCTGTCCAATCAGTTTTATGAGGCCATAGTTACCCTGATACCCAAGCCATGGAAACACTCAGCAAGAATGAGAATTACAGATTAATTTCTCTCATAAGCATAGAGTTGGAAAAGCTCAATAAAAGACTTGTGGACTGAGTCCAAGAACACAATAAAAAGATCTTCTACCATGATCAAGTAGGCTTCCTTCCAAAGATGCAGGAATGGTTCAACATATGAAAATCTGTCAATGTAAACCACCATACAAACAAGCTGAAAGAAAAATCCTTAGGGTAAAACCGAATGCTACTGGTCTAAAAAAAGGAACAAGAAAATGACTCCTAATGATATTCTCCTATACTCATAGATCAGGGCCTTACTCAGCCATCCTCAGAGAAGCTTCCTCCTGCAGCAGAACAGAGGCAGAGATTCACAGCCAAGCACTATGCACAAAGAGAGCCCTTGGAACACACAGTTCTAAGTTGAATGTTTCCATCAAATCCCTCTCCTCATAGCTCAAGAAACCTCAGGGAAGAGGAGGTGGACAGGGCATAACAGCCAGAAGGGATGGAGTCTGCCAGGAGAGCAAGGCCCTAAGAATCAACTGAAGACGGCTCATGAGTCCCCAGAGACTGAAGCAGCAAGCACAGAGTCTACACGGGTCTGCACCAGGTTCTCTGTGTATATTATAGATTTCACTTCTGTGGAACTCCTGAGTGTGTGACCAAGATGGTCTCTGATTCTTGGTCCTGCTTTGCTGTTCTTTTCCTTTCGTTGGGTTGTCTTGTCCAGCCTCCTTATGAAAGTTTTAGTTTTATATTATTGTATATTGTTTTTGTTATATTTGGTTGTTATCTCTTAGAAACCTGTTCTTTTCTAATGAGAGACGGAAATGGAACAGATCCAGAGGTGGGTAGGAAGAGGGAGGAGTAGAAGGAGTGGAAACTGTAATCAGGATATATTTTATAAGGAAAAATCTATTTCAATAATATGATATATATTTAGAAAGTAATAGAATATAATAATGAAAATATTTTAAGTAAAATATATTGTTACTGGCATCCCAAAAGGTAGGTAAAATGGTCACCTCTCTATTAAACATAAACAGGGCCCTATCCTTATTAGTTCCTAAGTCACACAATAGAAGAGCTATTATATGTTATATTAATGTATAATGCATTAGTTAGTGCAAGTAACCTAAAGTTAGATGATATTCAGAGGTTATGTGCAAACACTGCATCTTCTCAACTAAAGAGCTTGAACATGTTGAGATGTGGGTAGCTTCTGGACTTTCTAAGAAGCAATCCCTCCTGGGTACCAAGGAACTACTGGGCTTGGGAACGAAAGGCTGCGAACACAGGTGGAATCCTCAAATGTGATTAAGCAGGATCTTTTAATTCACAGTAAATGATCCTGCCCTCCAGCTCCTCACCCACAGACTCAGTGACATCTATTCATTCTTAGAAAGGGCAGGTGTCACTTGAAAAACAGAAAACCGGTGCACAGTTTTCAGTTCTGTCAAACTTTAGAAATCCCATCTTTCACGTCTCTAGAGACAAATACGGAGACCCAAGGAAAGTCCTTCCTGTGAACATGGTGGGCACAGGGCCTGAAGAGAGCACATTCTGTCAGGAAGTGGAAAAGCCACAAACGTCAGGACAGATTCTAGGGTATCTAAGAAGGTGGGGCTGGGTTCTTTCGGGTTCGGCAAAACCTGAATCCAGGAAGAATTAAGGAGACTGACTTTTGGGAGTGTGGGTTCTAGACTTTACATCTAGCTGTAAGATTGGCTGTGTCTTGTAGGGCCATAGTAAGTGTGCCATACGGCATCTTTAAGGACCATGACCATCTGAATTTAAATGTCTAGGGAGGAGAACCGAGGGCCAACCAGCCAGCAAGCCAAACAGTTTTGCCTTATTACAAGCACCCTGCATTCCTTTAATACTGATTTTTTTTTTCAAGGTGCATTCATTCCTAGGTTTTGCAAGCAAGCTATAAACCGAGCAACTTAAAACAGCAGACACATAATCTTTCACAGTTCAAGACAGTAGGAACCCAGATGAATGTGCAGGCCCGACCGGTTCCGTCCTTGAAGCGCGGAGAAACTGTTGCGGTCGACTTCGCTGCGGTGCTTGGGTTTCACCGGCCTGCAGATGCGCTTTGCCAGCCTCTGCCTCATGTTCACGTTCATAGCCTCTTTTATCAGCAAACACCACCCCAGGGAAGGTCGCATACTGAGGTTTGGAGACAAGGATTTCAGAAACCACGATTTTATTCACTTCAATGGAATTCAAGTTCAGGATATTCTGGGAAAAGATAAAAGTTCACAAGGAGGGAAGACACTGGCATAATGAAATGGAAAGAAATTATAATTTTAGATGGTTGAAATATTCTTATAGTCATGATTTATATTACTCACTTTTCAACTACAACTGAATTCTTCACCGAAAATATATTTATAGGCACTATGTAATTTGCAGCTTTTAGGCCTAATGGCATTGTAGAGGAATCAGATAATATATACAACATGTGTACATATGTATATATGTATATGTATATATATATATATATATATATATATATATATGAGGCATAAATAAATGCACACTGTGGACCCATCCATCTTGTAACCAATCGATTCTTCTGAAGAGTAGGTGTGAGGAACTGGAAATGGATATGTATGTATGGAAAGGGAAGTCAGCAAATATTACAGGACGTTTTGGGGGCACCTATCTCAGTTCCTTGTCTGATCTCCTCTGCCGGGAAGTTAACTCTGTGTCTGTGTCAGGGCAGTAGTGTAAATCATCGGCTTCCTCCTTGCTGTCAGTCACTAATGTATGGAGAGGGCACGCCCCTTTGGCCTGGCTACAAACCGTACTGCTTGAGGTCTCTGGGGACCATCACCTCTGAAGACCCACCGCTGGGTGGAGGGAATGCGTCTGGCACAAGGGAGAAGTCAGGCGATTGCAGACCAGTTCAGACACTGTGAATTTGGTTTGCTTTTGGGGCGCAGAAACTTTTACACAGGAAAACTTAGTGCAACCCATTTAGTCCATTTCTATATCCTAATATATAAAAGCTTTACATTTCAAATCACTTTTAAGTTTAAGGTGACAATACAGACACACAGCGAAAGCAGACTGCCGTCTTACTTGGGTTCTCACGTGTCTTCAGATTTTAAACAGGGCCAGGATATAGTATGGAAACTGGAACATTAGAAAGGGCATAGGTGTCAGACTAAGGGAAGTCAGACGGTGGCATGTGCAATGAATGCTATGTTACAGAAATGTTAGAAACTTGGGTACAATTTGAGCAAGCAGAATTGAGAATAGAAAATGATCCAAAATCTGTAATTTTTCAGCATCTTAATGGCACCGTGAATAAAAATTCCACCTCTTGCTGATCAACACAGTAAGTTCAGGCCACACAGATGATGTTTATATGAAATACAAATGAATTTTGTGGTTATCTTCAATCCCCCTCATTATATATAAGCAAATATTCTAAATATTTTTTAAATTGAAATTAGAAACTGTTCTTGCCCGAGAATTTTGAATAAGGGATATTCCACCTCAGCCCCAGGACCTCCCCATGCCCTAAGTTTGACATGTAAGCTAAGTTACGGTAGGAATCGTTGGCATTATAAAAGATAAAAATAGACACTCTGAGGATATGATGGTGGCATGTGTAAGACACCATGGTTCTACTGACACATATACATACATGATACATGGTCATGCATGAGGAATATGGTGTCAAACAATACTTGGCCTTATTGCTCCTGTAATGAAGGCTTCAAGATTACTTTGTTTTAGACATTTCTAGGACAAGTTCACTCCAAGAAGTTCAGATATGAATGGAGTGAATGAAAACTAGATGTTTAAAATTTTCCCATTCAAGGGGGAGTCACGTGCTTCGTGTTAAGAGTGAATGTTGACACAATATTCTCCAGGTAACTTGTTTTTCAGTCAATGAATCTGAGGACCAATCAAGAGTGCCTAGAATGTCTTACTGTCCATTAGGATGTGAATAGTCTATGGTATCTGCTTCCCCCAGACAGAATGCTCAGACTCATCAAGGGCCAAAGTCAGTCTCTCCAAGGACTATGGACTGAACCCGGGTAACCATGAGCCAAGTTAGAGGATTCCTCTCCTTAACAATTGGCGAAGCTGCTTAGGGTATGCATATGCTGTAGCAGCACCTACTCATATTGTATCCGATTGGCTGGCAGAGAAAGTAGTGTTCTTTTCATTAACATTCAAACAAAATATAAACCAAGATTCCTGTCTACTTTTCTACGTCAGTGTGGCTCTTAAGTTAAACTCAAGGATTCAACTTAATTTCCAAGACAACATGAATCTATAAATAGGCACAAATTTTAAGTTACCCCCAATGCTTCCAAATGAAGGCCCCTACCAAACCAGAAGGGTTAATAAAATTACAGCATGGATTAAAATATTAAGCCTTTTTTTTCTTTTGAGGGATGAGCTTTCCCTCCTCCACAATGGCTCCATCTCAATGGAGCATTGAGCATCATAAGCAGCTGAGGAACTGTATACCAGTCTGGACTTGGAGTAGGTGCTGGGCTCCATGGCTATTTGTAGAGTGACTCAGATAACTCAAGAGCAGACTTAAGTTGGGAATAACCGACTCAGCAATTCTGTTTCTTGTTGGCCTTCACAAGCACATCAGTTAGGTTAGGTGTGAAATGTAACGGTGGGTAAGGTAATACAGTGCAGTGTGGGAGGCATGAAGAGTTCATCTGAAGAGTAGTATATTATCATACTAGCGTCATCATGTTAGCAGTACGTATCTTCTGCTCACTGTATGTACAGTGTCACCACAAGGACACACATACCACAATAACATACACTTACAAGTTTTCAACAATGTTGCTAAGTATGCCAGAACTTTGAGTAGGTTCTCATGGCATTCCTCACTGAGAAACAAATATTACTTCCCTATTTCCTAACCCCAGAGCTCCTTCCTTTCTACTCCCGATTGTGAAACTCATCTGCCAATTGTTCCAGTGAGTACCAGAAACTCTGGCTCCTGTGCTGGGAGGATTCCTGGCACTGGGGAATCTGGCTAGGAACCTGGGGCTCCTTGATGCTTTTCTGTGTGGATTCCGAGGCCACACCATAGCCATCAGGAGCCCTGTTATGGAGGGCCACAGTGGGTGAATTCTAGACTAATGGCCTCTTAGCTTATCTCCCAGTACAGGCTGTCTCTAGTAGAGAAACTCAATCATAGTGCTAGTGCTTAATATTTGACAATGTTTGTATTGCTGACAGAAAAATGGCTCACTCCATTGTCTTTATGTCTTCTCTTGTGACTGCAGCAAATACCATGACAAAGGCCACACAGAGATACATGGTTTATTTTGGTTCATAGTTTGAGGTTTGGGAAAGCCATGGCATCAGGAATTAAGATAGCTGACCATACTCCATCCACCCAGGAGATGGGGGAGATAAGCGATAACACTCTCGCTTATGTCCTCCACTTTACACAGCCCGGGATTCCTTGTCAAAGTATGCTCCTTCCCACTGTTGAGTCTTCCCATTTCAGTGAGAGATGATTTCTCATAGGTACATCCAGAATCCCAACTCCTAGATGATTCAAGGTCCTGTCAAGTTGATAAATCTACCATGATACCCACCATGACTTATCTAAGTCTGATTTTAGGCCAAACACGCCAGGCCCCACCATCCAACTCTGGGCTACCGAGTGCTGGGCATCCTCCTTCTTCCCTGGAGACACTAATAGGTTTCTTAGCTCAGCTTCCTCAAGGTCTTTCCTCTGAATCCCCAATCACAACATTTGGTTTGGTCCCCTACCCCCTAAGATCAGACCCAGGTCACCTAACAGTGAGTCCTTGCCCCTTTGTGTGTGTGTGTGTGCTTTTCCAAGTGTGCTTTAAAGAAAGGGATAGGTTAGAAATACTGTGTGTTTGCCATATAAATGTGAAATCTCTCTTATTTGTAGGTGAGAAGGTCAGGCAGGGCTCTTAATGTTTGAAGAGCATCTTTTCCATCTGCCCATCTTCCTCTTCAAGGACCAATCTCATTTCCACGAATTTGAACCCACTGGCTTTATAGATCCACAGCCACTGTTTTCCTGTTGATTCGTTAGATGTCCATCTTTGTCTGCCTATTGTCTTTGTTCCGTTTATATATCTGCCATTGGCCGGTCATCTCTGTCCACTCAAATGTCTTTTCAGAACCATTTGAAATAAGCTGCTGACCCAGAAACCACAGATGACGTTACTAGAAAGCCCCTCCCAGCTGTGCTTTCCCTTTCCTCATTTCCAGGGCAACCACTGCCATTCATTTCTGGCTTGTCTCGTCAATAGTATTTTTGCAATAATAAATGTATTTCTAACGTCCTTATTGACTGTAATCATAATTATTCTGTTTGGTTTACTATAATCATTTTCTTATTTGAGGTCAGCCTGTAGGGGGAGGACCAGTGAACAGCTGAACATACTAAAATACTTTGTTGATTTTATCTAGAGGATTTTTAAATCTATCAGATAACATTTGTAGGAAATACAACTGCCCATTGGTACCTCAGGGAAATGGATTCCAAGATATCCCCCTCAAAAATACCAAAATCCATAAATATCCAGTTCCTTACTTAAAATGGCAGAAAGTTTGTGTGTGCTCTACCCATGACCACCTGTATCCCTTACATCATTGCTAGGCAACCCAATCCCATGCAAATTCCGTGTAATCGGTTGTTACATTTTTAGAAAGTAATGGCAGGAAAGAGAAACCTCTACATTTGCAGCAAAATAATCTATTTTTACTTGTTTTCTGTCTGTGATTGGCTGAATTCATAGATACTGAGCCCTACGATATGAAGGGCTGAGTGTGTGTGTGTGTGTGTGTGTGTGTGTATGTGTGTGTGTGTGTGTGAAGAGAAAATGTGAGAACAAAAATATATACATGTATACTCCCTCAGTACATGAATTTATAAATATTGACTTGTTTGAAACAGATTGGTCATTGATTACCACATTATAGTAGTTTCCATACAAATGAAGCCCCAAATAACACAGTGTTTTGGTTCAGGCTGGTTAGTGTGTTCCTGCTGCACTGATTTGGAATGATATCTAATCTTTTTCATAACATACATAAAATGAACCCTTTAAGCATGGAGACAAGAAGCAATCTTTTCTATACTCTGAACACATGGTAAGAATGCTGGCCACTGTTACAATTGTTGAGTGAGAGGGGAGGGTTCTTGCGAAGAGGTATGTAGAAAGAATTATTGATTTCTGAAGTTAGTGTTACTTGAGACACCAAATAAATTATGATATGTAATACACATGGAAGCAATAAAGCAAATTGCTGAGTGGTGTTGCCTAGCAAGTCAGAAAAGTGGTACATCCTTCCACTAGAATCAGGCTATTGCAGATGCTCAAGAAACTCATTGCACATTCCTGGAACACAAATGGCGGGTACTGAGTGAAATTCTGTTATTAAAGTCAATCAGAGAATGGTCCCCATAAAATCTGTGTCTATTCCAAGAAAGAGAGAGAGAGAGAGAACAAACGAATAGCTATTTCCCAACTACCGAGTGTGCTCCAGGCCCAGGGGACAAAAACAAAAATGTTAAAATTAAAAGGACAAGAAGCCTTGCTTCTATCTCAAAGTAAAGTAAGCAAATGCTAACACAAAATGGTTACCTCTGCAAAGATGGTTTATAAAAGAAAATTTTCAGAACAGAAAGGCAAACGTATTAGTTGACCATTCTTCTCTCGCTTCTACTTAATGTATCTGAGGATCACTTCAAATCAACATCAGATTCCTTTGTAAAATCTCATTTCCTCATTCAGTCAGTTGAATAATAGATCCAGCCCTCTCCGTTGGTTCTGGGGTCACTATTAACCATACACTATAGTAGCAAACATGGCATGCAAGATTTGGTGCAAATCTTTGAAGTGAGATTCTCCAAACCAGCTGGTGGGGTAGTAAAAGGAATCAATCTGCAACTCTTTTATATATATATATATTCTTTTATTTTTCATTCAAAAAAATTTACACTTCCTCCCCTTCTCCCAGTCCCCTCCTGCTCCCCCACTAACCCTCCTCCCTCCCCCTGCTTCCTTAAGATGGGCAGGGTACCCTGCCCTGTGGGAAGCCCAAGGCCCTCCCCCCTCCATCCTGGCCTAGGAAGATGTGCATCCATATAGACTAGATTCCCAAAAAGCTAATACATGCAGAAGAGATAGGTCCCAGTGCCATTATCGTTGTCTTCTCAGTACATTCACATCAGAGCAATGGACTGAGCTCCCAAGGTCCAGTCAAAGAGCAGAAGGTGGGAGAAGATGAGCAAGGAAATCGGGACCCGGAGAGGCTGGTCCACCAACCGAAACAGTGTGCCTGATCTAATGGGAGCTCACCAAATCCAGCTGGACCAGGACTGAATGAGCATATGATCAGTCTGCAACTCTTGGGGATGTTGCCAAGTTCCACTCAGTGCATGCTTCTTGGCGGTCCTGCCAACAGGAGTTAAGACTTAGCAACATCCTAAAGATTTCTATTCGTGCCGCTGTGGCAAGCGAGGAGTGGATTTTCCCCAGAGAGCTTTCCGGTGACTCCTTTCACCAGGAGTAAAGAGATTTACTCCGAGTTTTCCTTTAGGCTGCCTGCTGTATGCCTGTTACTCTGTTCTCTCCGCGGGGTTTGATTTTTGTTTGTTTGTTTGCCTTTTCTGAGCTTTTAAGAGTTCTTCATACCTTAAAAAAATAAATCTTTTTTTTCCTATTAGGCAAATTGTAAATATTGTTCCAAGCTTGTCCCTTTACTTTCTTGTTCTTAATTCTCAAGCTTTATTAATATAGTAAAAAGTGCATTTTTTCCATTCCCACATTATCCACGCACACCTTCACGTCTGTATTTATTATCTGAATGGTTTCATTTCCACACTGGTGTTTCTGTTGCAGTGGGGCTTTGATACATGGTGTTCTATCAGGGCCTATAACTTCAGCTTTCCCCTGACTACCATGTTTAACACCTTCCATGAAATTGTCATTGTTCCTGCCGTGTAGACTCATGTGGCCACAGACTAACCCTTTGGTGACCTTCACCCTCTACTCCCCCCAGCCCCCGGAATGTGAGCATACTTTCCTGCTCTCAGACTACGGTAAGAGTGGAGGTAAGTCGCTCTCTTGGCAACTATCTATTATATAGCAGAGAGGAAAGGAAGCCAGCCCTGTGGCTATGCTACACGACAAGGCTCAAATGGCCAGTGGTAAAACTTGCTCCATTCACCCTCCACTGTGGGTTTTAAACAAACAGGTTTCCAAGAATGGCATGGAATCCAAAGGGCACTCAGCACTGAGAGCAGTGTTTCCCGCACAAGCAAGAGGCGCAGTTCAACAGCATGGAGCAGTGGAATGTGCTTGGGGAGACAAAGACAGGTAGATCCCTGGTGCTTACTGGCCATCTAGCCTAACTCAGCAGAGATCCTGATCAGGGAGACCCTGCCTCAGAAAGCCAGGTGGACAGCTACTGGGGCATGACAACAGAAGTTGTCTTCACGGCACATGCACCCACCGGTTCATCTGCACACGTGTGCACACATAGATGCAAAAACAGACAAGTGATACCCGGAAATGTGCAGTGAGGCCACTGGCTCACAAAGGTAAAGAAAACAAATAAACGACAAACAAAAAAACCCTTCATCTTCGGAACACTTAACTGGCAATTACTTTGGTGTTAATTTCAATGTACTAACAGAAAATAGGAAAAAGTAAAGCAGCAAATAGCAATTCAACTCTGGCATCTATAGACTTTCTAAGAAATTAATGAGTCCAGCACCTTCAATTTCATTTGGCTGCTGCCTCCTCCTTTTAAGGCTTCTTGTGTTTTAGTACCCCCCCCCATCTAGTTGTACTCTAATTTTGGTATTGCATTTTCTCCTCCTTTGCCTTGATCGAGCATATCATCAATATTTCAAAGATTTTTCTTTTAAAAGGATTCTAAAATCCTCATCTTCTGCTACATAACTCACTACATTGTTTTTTATTTCTTACAGTGTGCATCTTCCTTTTCCAGTCCTTTAGTTGGCAATTTGATCAACTTGTTTTCATTTTTCTTTTATAATAAGTATTTGCTGTTAATATTTTTCATTTCTCCTTCATTAAGTTTATTCAATAGACTTCTATGTTTATGTTTTACTAGCAGCTTTTTGACATGGAATTGTTTAATGGAGATTTTGAAATTATCCAATTAGCTCCTGGCTGGCCCGGAAGAAAGGATGCTTGTCTCAGCATCCCCAGTGCAGGGATGAAGGTAAACAAGGTGTCAGTGTGCAATGCATCCCCACCTGGCCCCAAGCAGCACTTTTGATATTGCTTCCTGCTTCCTGAACTCTAAGAAGAAGTTTTCCATCCTTCCTACTTTACTGAACCTCTTGAAGCTCCCTTCACGCCCCGTGGTTAATGCTCACAGATATCATGTTATATGAAGTCATGCTTCCGGTTACTGTGACTGAAAGTTTTGTGTCTTTACTCTCTATATTAATAAACACATAGCTTTGTATTCTAGTCGAATGTCGTTTAAGTTTATATATTCTGTTTAATCAGTTTTAGAGCACAATGGTGGGAAAATACCTCTTTGTTTGATACCTTTTTTTTCTTTTTCAAATTTTTCATGGTTTCTATTGGCACAGATGTTATTTTATTTTAAATACAGGTATAAAACTACTTATATGTTTGCTACATATATTAAAAGGTCTGTTGGAGATTAGCTTGATTATTTATGTTCTGAATTGTATTTTGAAACTGTTGCTTTCTGTCTGTCATACTCTTTAATTTCAGAAATTATATTTTCTTTGTGTTAGTCATGTATTTGACACACAGCATAAATGCTTGTTTATTTTATATTTTGAAATTCTTTATTTTTATTTAATTGGTGGGTGAGGCATGATCTTGAGGATAATGTTAGCTGTGGGATTCTCATACACTTTGCTTATATGCTGAGGTATGTTTCCTCTAGCACCACTCTGTCTGGAAATTTTACTATACCGGCATGTTGGATTTTGTCAAAGTCTTCTTAAGCATCCATTGAGATGATCATGGGACTTCTGCCTTTATGTACATTTAGTACATAAAGGTGTCCTACATTTTTTTGGCTCGAGTATGTTTATCTCCAGGATAAATCTATCTTGGTCAGGTGGATAATATTTTTGATGTCTGTCTGCTTGTTGCAAGAAAATACTTGAGGATTGTTAAGCCTATGTTGGTCTCTGGTTTTCTTTTCCTGTTGTGTCTTTACCTGATTTGTTAGTAGAAGGATACTAGCTTCATAGAATTTATAAGTGCTTTTGTTTTTTTCTTTATGTTTGAATAGTTTAAGAAAGAGTGGCTGTGGTTCTTTGAAATTCTAACAGAATTCTCCTGTGAATCCATAGGAACCTAGATTTTTTTTCAGTTAGAATATTTTTTTAATTACTGTTTCAATATCCTGTTGTATGTCTATTTAGGTAATTGATCACACTTTAGATTAATGTTGCATTGGCTGGACCTTTAAATGTTTGCACTATGTTCAGATAGGGTTGTTCTAAGCTCACCAAGAAGGTGGTGGTCCATTCTACAGAAGTTTCCATGGTCTGCAAAGCAGAATATATATTCTTTAGTATTTGAGGGGAATATTCTACAGATATCTGTGAATTCCATTTGACATTAAGATGTCATTTATTTCTAATGTTTCTTAGCTTACTTTTTGGTCTAGATGACCCATCTACCGGAGAAAGCAGGGCATTAAAATTACCTACTGCTGATGTTAATCTGTGTCTTTAATTCCAATTACACACACACACACACACACACACACACACACACACACACACACACACACACTTTTTTTTTGAGACAGGCTTTCCCTGTATAACAGCTCTGGCTGCCCGGAATGCTCCTTGTAGACCAGGCTGTGAGGCTGTGTAATGGCCTTAGCTATTCTGGAACTCACTTTGTAGACCAGGCGGTTCTCGGCCTCACAGAGATCTACTTGCCATTGCTTCCCTCTGCCTCCAGAATGCTGGGATTAAAGGCATGTGCCACCACATCCAACTTATAACTTACCTTTTAAAAATCTCTTTTCTTTTTTTTAAAAACGTGATTTTACCTTTTTTAAAATATCTGATCTGTTTTATTTTTTCCTTTAGAGGCGTGTTAGGCTGCTGATCTATGAAATTTTTCCCACTATAGATATTTATAGCTATAAATATCCATCCAATAACTACTTCAGTTGCATTCTATAGGGTATAAAGTTCATCTCAAAAAATAGTATAACTTACTTTGTAGTGGATCTTGATTTGTAGACTAGGATTTTCTTGAGGTTGTGATTCTCCTACCTCTACAAAGACAGGTCACTATACCTGGCAAAAGGGCTTATATTTAGTCCTAATTATTTATATTAAAGGGTTTTTATGTTTAAGCATGAGTTGCCGTACTAATAAGGTTATGTTTATATCTCATGTATTCTTTCATACCGTCTATGTACTTGTTACTTTACTTATTTATTTTTAGTTTTCTGAGACAGGATTTCTCTGTGTTGCTTTGGAGCCTGTCCTGGAACTAGCTCTTGTAGACCAGGCTGGCCTCGAACTCACAGAGATCCATCTGCCTCTGCCTCCTGATTAAAGGCGTGCACCACCAGTGACCCGCTTGTTTCTTTATTTTTAAGGCATGTCTCTGGGCAGCTCATAGACTGTATTCATGGTTTTGCAGTTTTAATCCATTTACACTTACTATTATTATTAATGTAATAACTTCTTTTCTTCCTTATCTTAAATTGTTACTTAGTTCATTTATATCTTCTTTAATATGTCTTAAGTAGACAGCTTCTATAATCTATTTTAGCCCTTTTGATTAGTTTTGCATTTAAACTTTTTAGTTATATTGTTAATATTCATATAGCCCTATGTGCTCAAGAATTTGCCATATATTGACATAGTTTGCCAGTTTTAATTAATTATACACATTTATGCAAGCTTTATATCTATTAAAATATTATTATGATTATTAGATTATAGGCTGTGTCTAAAAAAATGCTAAGAGACCAATGTTCAGAATTTTATTTATAGACTTGCAATGTCTGTATTATATTGACTATTTTTACTTTGTTTTTATTTTCTTTTGGATTCAAGATATGTTCTACCATTATTTAGCTAATGAAACACAGCCTCACGACATACCCACTCCTAGCTCTTGTGTTGTGATTGCTGCAGTTTTATATATGCTACGTCAAACAGTGCAAACTGTAGACAGTTTTTATATAATCATTTTTATATAAACAAATGTGTATTTCTATTACTCTCTCTAATCAGTTGTATTGATCTCCTCCTATCAACGGACATTCTTTTCTCTTGTCGCTATTTCTCAGCCTGAAGAACTTTGTGTGGTGTATGTTTTAGGACAAATGTAGTAGTAATGAGTTGGCATGTTTCCTCTTTCTAGAAATGTCTTCATCTTTACTTTTGAAAGATGGGAATGATTTGAAGACGTGCCCCTCCCCACCCCATAGTTTGGCGCATTTGAACACTTGATCCACAGTGGGCAGCAGCGGTTGAAAGATTCAGGAGGTTCAGTCTTGCTGTGTCATTTAGGGTGGGCTTCGGATATTTATTGCCTTTCCTACTTCCGGTTTGATCTCTCTCCTTTGTAACTGCCTTTGAATATGTAGCTTTTGGCTTCTCACCCTGCGGCTACGCCTGCTGTAATGCCATACTGGACTCATTCCTCTGGAAGCAGAGCCCAAATGCCCTGGCTTCTATAAGTTGCCTTGTTCATGTGCTCTATTTCAGTACCAGAGAGTAACAGATACAGACATTGGTAACAGAGAATGGGCAGTTGTGGTGAACATACCTAAGAGGAGATAACCTCAACTGAGGAATTGCCTCCATCAGATCGCCCTGTAGACAAGTTTATGGGGGCACTTTCTTGATTAATGACTGATGTGGAAGAACCCAAATCATGGTGTCTGTGCCACCTCGGGCTAGTGTCCCTGGGTTATATAAGAAAACAGACTGAGCAAGGCAGAAGGAAAAATCCAGTGAGAAGTATTCCTCATGGCCTCTGCTTCAGTTCCTGTCTACAGATTCCTGCCTTGGCTTGCCTCAGTGATGGAGTGATTGTGATTGAGACATGTAAGCTGATAAACCATTTCTTCCCAAATTGTTCTTGGTTATAGTATGTTGGGGACTGCAGACCACCAGATCCTGAATTTTCGGTAAACAACTTGTTCTCCTCTGCTCTAAGCAGCCTGCAGCTGCTCTGAGCACGAGACCCTGATGGCAGGGGAGTGGGTTCTGATGAGTCTGCAGCTGAAAGATCCCGAGAGCTAGGGCATGGCCACTGGTCAGGTAGACTGTTTATAAGCAGCCCTGGAACACAATAAAGTTGGCATTCTTGTTTCAAGGATGACACGTGTCTCTGTCTCTGTGTCTTTTGTGTTTCAGAGGGGAACAATATTACCAACTTGGCAAGAAATCATTCCTATTTAGTCGGGGGCCTCATTCCAGGGCCCTGGCATCCATCTTTGGAATACTGGGCAGAAAACTCCATTTCAAGCTCCCTCCCCTGGGAAGTTGCCTTAGTCCAAACTCCACCTCCAAGAAAGCCCAGCAAATAGTGCCCCCCTCCCCAGGGAAGGTCAGGACCACTAGCATAGGCTACTTAAACTGTCCCCCAGAGAATGAACACATGGTCTCCGGGTTTTGTGTCGTCTCCCCTTTTCCTCTCCAGTGGTCATTTTGGCTTTCTCCCCCTCTGTGTGAGAGCACAGGCGCCCAGTTAAACCTGGGCATCTTTTATTTGATCTGATTTGGTCTGATTGGGATTATTTGTGTAGGCAGAGAGGTTAGTTTAAGAAAATACTTAACATTTGGAGGTCCCATCAGGGGGCTGTTTTTCCACGGTCCCAGGGCCATGTGTTGGAAAATGCCTTTCTTACGCATGCTCTCTGCCAGGCTAAGATCAGCTTCTTCTTGGTAAGTACTCTTGGAGTACATGCCGCTAGGGTCTGGGACCTGTTACGTTTATGTTTGCCAATTTTCGGGCTTTCCTGTTAGAGTCACAGGTCTGTGCCAGGTGCCGGATTCAAGCAGTGAGCCAGGTCTCACTGAGATGGGACTGAATGGATAGAGACGTCTGCCACTCATTTCTCATGACCCCCTGTATTTGACTCAAGGGCCCTGTCCTGATAGATGCATTGCAATAGGCTTGAGTCCCAAGATTTGACATAAACTTAGAAATGGGATCTTGTGAGTCAAAGCCTGATCCTCAAATGCCCTCGGGCTGCCTTTTACAAAAATCCTTTTAAATTGAGGTTAACATTTAATGTAAAACAAACAAGGCTCCAAATGCCCATGGTTTCTAGATGTGTGCTTCCCACTCCCACTCCCCCCCCCTACTTCTCTAGCTGTTCATCTCTCACTGTTTGTTCTCTACAATGGATCCAGATCCCTCTTCCCCATCCTTTCTAAAACTCTATAGGTGTTCCTTCTTTGTTTTGTTTCCTCTTGCAGCTTCTGCTAATCTGGTTCACAATTGGATCACCTCTGTGCTTCCCTGGCTTCCTCTGCTTGCCTAAAAGTGTTTAATTTGTCTGTCTGTTAGAATAATGTTGCCACAGTATGATTGTTTTTTGTCTATGTGAGCATGTGGGTGCGTTTTTACAGTATGCTTGCTTTATGACTCTGTGTGTATGTGTGTGTGTCTTAAGATCTGTAAAACTTACAGCTCCAGATTACAATAGCTCTGGAAAAATACAAACACATGGATAACCTCCATTTTGACCCCACCACCATTGTGGGTAAGAGTACCCACATGTGCTAGTATTCTTTGATTTATTAAAATATTCCTTTTAATCTTACATTTACTAGCATTGGTAAGCTGTAATTAATTGGATAAAGTACATGTCTAAATTTAGCTTGTATGTCTAGTTTAAATGTAACAGGTAATGGTACCCAATTCTCAAGTGCCTTACAGATCTGAGAGTATGGCATTTAACAAAAGAGCTTCTAACACAGAGACATGCCAGCTCCTGCAGCATCCTATAGCTCCTCCAAAAAGATATGTGGTTGCAAAAGACCTTACACCTTGAGGCATATCTTTGGGTATGGCAAAGCCACCTGCACAGCAAAAAGCTGCCTTTCACCTCTTCAGCTTCCTGGATGCTACCCCAGGAAATCGATCTTCTCATCCTGTCAAATCTTCCCCCCACAGGAAAATCTTTGGGCCTCTTGTACTCAGCAGCTAATGGCAAGCACTGCTTCTAGACTGGTGTGTTCTTCCAGACTAAGGAGAGACTTGGGATTACTTGTGTAGCTAAAAAGCTGTCTCATTTCTGCTCATTTATTCCCCTTAGATCTGTCTAATGGCATTTGATGACTTAAGGTACTGGTAGCACATTACTTCATTTGTTAAGTTTCCAGCTAAAGTACAGACAGGTGTGCTTCTTTCACAGGCTTTATAGTCCAGAATAGCAGGTTTCAGGTGTATCTTCAGAGGTTTAGAGTTTTCAATTCCCTTTAATTGTCTTCTAAAATGTTCATACCTTTTAACCTAAAGCAATAGCCTTTTGCTGTGACACCAACATGTAAATCTGTTCCAGTTGTCTTACAGATACATCCAGGTTCCTCGGAAAAAGTTCTCTTGCTGCATCAAAAATCTGGTCTGGTAGAAAACTAACAGTCTTCAGAGCCTATTTTAACCCCACCCATTTTCAAGCATATTTTGTAGGTCATTCCTGCTGTCTGGGCCAAGACTAACTTACAAAGCACTCTCCAGACAACACCAACATATGCACCAGCTCCTGGGACTTTACCATTGGCACCAACTCCCCTGGCTCAAAAGGATACCAACCAACGAAAATCTGGTTTTAAAAGGACATATCTACTCTTGTGTCCCAATGATACACCAAAGCCTCACCTGTACAACCAGGGCACTTCTCTGTCCCATTCTTTCTGGCATTTAATGACTCTTCCCATGGCTAGCCCCATTCATAGGGCCAATAATAACAGTATATTTTTTTCTCCTAGCCACCTGCCTTCTCAATAAACAGCTGCCTGAAGGACTCCAGGATGGCAGTAAACTGGAGGCTGCTCCAGCCACACCTCTCACTGAGCGCAAGTCCACCAACTCCCAGCTCTCCCCTCTCCCACATCGCCCCATGCCTGCAAGAAGCAGCCAGACTTGAGCCGGCTCCCCTTTTTCCAAGGAGTCTAAAATGTTTGCTTGAGGGGCTTTACCTCAGTTTGATAGCACCCCCTTATCCAAAAAGTCTCGAGTGTTTGGTCAGAAGCATTGCCTCAGCCCTTTATTCAAAAAAGGATTGTTTGCCTGGGGGCTTCACCCCAGCTCCTGGCATAAGCTCCCTCCCCTGGGAGTTACCTTAGTCCAAAATACACCTCTGAGAAAGCCCGCCAAATGGTGACCCCTCCCCATGGAGGGTCAAGAAAGCCTGCCATACAGTAACACTTCTCCAGGGAGGGTTGGGTCCACTCCCACAGGCTATTTAAACTGCCCCCAGAGAATGAACACATGGTCTCCAGGTTTTGTTTGGCCTCCCCCCCCCCTTTCCTCTCCATGTTTTCCTGAGGCCACCCAGGAGCACTCCATTAAACATGGGCATCTTTAATTTGGTCTGATTTGGTCTGATTGAAATTATTTGCATCAGCGAAGAGGCTCATCTTAAGAGAAAATACTTAACAGTAATAACCTGGTAAAGAACTTGTCTGTCTTCTGTCTTTGCTCTAAAAGCTTTCCTGAAACTAAATTAGGAAGTAACAGACTAATACCCTTGGCAGAGGCAATTTCAAGGTAGCATAATATTGAATCCATGGCATAGTTATTATTTATCATGGCTATATAGGTCTAAAATGAAAATAAGCAAGTAGATAACCAAAAATACAGAATGTGCATTTTTCAGAGAAAAAAAGAGTACAGGAAACCTAATGTAACATCCAGAGCTTGTGCTGAAGGAAATGAGTAGCTAAGTGCTATATGACAAAGCCTCCTGTTCATCACTGAAATAGAGGGGACAGGGCTTTCAGGGCAAACCCCATACACCTAAGCCTCTAATATGTGAAAAAGATCTGAAGGTGCTTTATGTTTTCAAGAAGCAACTGAACATAAAGGGTGATGCTAATGGGATTCAAGGGGTCCGCCCCGCATCCCAAGCTCGCAGGAGAACTTGGCAGTATTTTCCTCATGGAGCTGACGTTAGAGATAGGAAGGGTGCAAGCCTAAAGGGTCATAGATTTTTGACTCTAGGATCTCAGAGAGCCACTGAGGCCAGGCAGTGTGTGACAGGAGTCTGGCACAAATCACCGAGAAGGTAAGAAGCCGTGGGAGATCTTCGTGCAAAGCTGTATAAGTGAAGCCTGAGTTTCAATGGGGACCCAAGATGCCAGAGCCATGAGCTTTCTAGCTAAGAGACTCGGAATGGAACAGCAGGGAATAGAAGAATCCTGAGTGCGTGTTGCAGGCAGCAAAGCTGGAGCTTGGGTCCATCTAAGCTCCTTGAAGTTTAAGTCCCAGATATAGAGCAAAGAGCTACAAGATACAGTGTTGGTCTCCTGGGTCTTGGTCTTGCTTTGGTCCAGTATTTTCTCACTATGCTCCCATTCCTCCCTTTCAGAATGGTAGTGTATATTTTATGCCATTATATGCTGGAAGTATGTAGTTTGCTTTTTGATATTACATGGTTTTATAAGTAAGCAATTAATTAGAGTCTCAGAAGAGACTTTGCATGTCTAAACAGTGTTGAGACAAAACAACTACATGGGCTTTTGGAGTTGGGCTAGGTGCATTTTGCATTATGACATGGTAACAAGACTATGAGGTTTAGGGAATGGACTGTGGTGATTTGAGTGGTTAATGTCCTTCATCATCTCAGGCATTGGAACACTCAGTCACCAACCAGTTCATAGCACTGTTTGGGTAGGACATGCAACCTTGTAGACAAAGTGCGTCACTAGGGATGGGCTTTGAATTCTTACTATCTTGTCTAATTTCGGTCTGAACCTTCTGGTTCATGATTATGTTTGAAGAAGTAATCTCTCAACTTCTCTTCCTACCACTGTGCCTGTTGCTTGCTGCTCTAATGGACTCATGTCCCTCTGGAACCATGAGCCCAATGAAACTTTGTCTTTTGCAAGTCCCTTGGTCAAGGTGTCTCTTGACAGGAACAGGAAAGAAACTAACACAACCACTTCGAGAATCTCTGTGTCCTTCCTGCCTTTTAGGATGCCTAGGAAGAGTCAACTACTGACCTTAGTGTATTTCCTGTGCACCTAGTGAATCATGCAGTTGAATCGTCCAGCAAAATCCTGCCCACACAGTCTCAAACTTGAATACTGCTGCTCCAAACGCTTTCCTTTCATCCTTGACTTTCAACATTTTTGCTTTGATGCATCTAAGTCAGGATCCCTTGATGTTTAAAGTAAACATTCTTACTTGGATTTATTTCTGCCTTTCCATGTGTAGATTCATCCACAAATCCATTTGCAGAACATTTCAGCCATTATGTGTGTGCTCCCTATTCCCTTTTTTTTTCTCACACGAACTTCTGCAGCTGCCCCCAGGTTCTCCACACATCTGCGGCTCTGTTCTTGCCTCTTGTTTTTGTTTGCTGTTTGTTGAATGTGTGCAATTACTGTTTATCTACCTTCACATCTTTAGAGTGATCTGTCAACTACATTCTCCTTCGCCCTTCTAGTGCTGACATTTTCACTTAAGTTTTGACAGCGCTTTATCTCACTCTCTTTTAAAGTAATTTCTGTCTCTATATTATAGACTGTAGTTGCAGAAAGAAAGAAGACATATATATATATATATATATGGTGACAAGGGTAGGGAGGAAGAGGAAGAAAGGAAGGAAAGAAAGAAAAAGAAGGAAGGAAGGAAGAAAGGAAGGAAGGGAGGGAGGAAGAAAAGAAAGAAAGAAAGAAAGAAAGAAAGAAAGAAAGAAAGAAAGAAAGAAAGAAAGAAAGAAAGAAAGAAAGAAGTGAGCAAGCCAGGCAACCGGATATTTATCTTCTTATGGGAGCCAACATCTTCTGTTTAGCTGCATGCATCATTTATTTTTTGTTCAAAATAGACACTTCAGATTGTATACTGATATCTATTTCCTGTGGCCTTTAGGCTTGTTTTTTTTTCTCTTGGTTTCCTTACATGACTGGACTAATTCTAAGCACTCTCCTGTGTGTTGCATGGCTTCTGGTGTCCCTGCTCAGTTTTTTGTTTGTTTTTATCCATTGGCTGTCTTTTTGAGAATCCCTTCCAGACCATCATATAATCTGTGACAGCTGAGCATGACTGAATTCAGCTCTGTAATCTTCTCCCTTTGCCACAGCACACGTGTGCCTGAGGACCTCCTTCCCTGGTCCAGGAATTCACTGTTACCAATGTTTTTCCCTTAGAGCTAGAAGCCAGGAGGGTGAATCTCTGCTCTCTCCTGAAAGGACAAAGCCTTGGGCACTGGCGCAGTCTTCAGTATCTTTGAAAATTAGTTTTTTGTTTGGTGGTTTATTGTTGTTTGATCTTCTCGAGGTGTTACCTTGGCCCACTGTATCTTTTTATCTTGTTCCTGTGTGACCAAAGTCTTAATCCACTTTGCTGTCAGGCCTCTTTGAGGCAAGAGAGATGGTTGCACCCCACCTGAATATAGCTGGACTGGCACACAGGCACAACCTTCCAGATCTTCAAGGACAAATGTCTTCCCAAGACAGCTCTCTAGCCGTGGCTTCTGTTAACCTGTAGGCCCTTTGACCTTAGTGGTTGCGGTCAGTAGCCTGAGGCTATCGGCTCTCTGGGCTGTTAACCACAGGTCTGTACCATTCCCTAGGGTGCTCTCTCAGACCTGACCTTACCCAGCTCTGTTGCGGATAAATTTGAGCTTTCCCGATGACCTTCAAACCCAGGAAAAGCCTCTGCCCTGGGTCTGGCAGTGGGATTGCTACCTTACGTGTCTCAATCAAATCTCTTTGGCAGAGTGACTTGTCCCTGATTTTGACTTGCCTTGTCTGGACAGGACCTGCATGTGCTACTGGAGAGGGAGCTGTCCCCTGGGACCCAATGTGCTTACTTACATACAGCGGCACCCTCACGCCAGGAGGAAGGATCAGGGAGAGCCTGGGAAGATGAGGCGCTGAATGTCTGCTCCACGATGCGTGAAGTGGAAGCTTTTGCTTAGAACGAGGAACATAGAGAAGCCTTCGTCTTGTTGCTCATCTCTGCCCAAGAAGTAGAGCTTAGTGTAAGACCTTTAGCTTGTAATACTAGTGAGGGTGGGTAGGTGAGAACACAGGGCAGGCTGAATGGCAAAGCATGGCACTGCTTCTTACCAAGATGTGGATCTTCTATCCACTTACACATTTCCCAGAGTGTTGAAATTTGTTGTGTTTAAAAATCTGGTTTACACCGGTTAGCATTTTAAATGCGATGGCTAGGAAGAGGTCTCCTGAAGTGCTGACACTATCGTTTTTGGGTCCTCTCCTCTTGTTGGTGCATCTGTGCCCTGGAATGATGCTGCTGACTCTACTAAATCTGATGGAGGCTGCGAGAAGCTGAGGGACCCGCCTGTGGTCGTCTGTCTTGTGAGGGACACAGCAGGGGTATGCCCTGGATCAGTGGTTCTCAACCTCCCTAACGCTAACCCTTTAATAGAGTTCCTCGTGTTCTAGTGAACCCCAACCGTGAAATTATTCTGTGGCTACTTCATTACTGCAGTTTTGCTACTGTTATGAATCATGAGATAAATATGTGATACGCCACCCTGTGTGGGGCACGATCCACAGGTTGAGCACCTCTGCCCTGGATGGTCTGATTCCGGCAGCCCTCATCTGTATGCTTTGTTACAAGGCCCAGATGTGCAGGCCCAGGGTTAGCAGGTACTGCTAACTGAGGAGAACGTACTACATAATGAATAAAGCCATGTTTTTCGTTCTGCAGCTATGGTTGCTAATTACAGGATCGATTGCCACTGAGTGGTTAGGGATTGTACAACGCTATGTGAATCCTATCTGCAATACACAGAAATTGATGACGTTTCTGTTTGTTTGTTCTGTTTTCAGAGTCATCATTTGGCAAGCAAAGAACACCTCACGCAATAAGAAATGAACCCCATAAAATGCTCAATTTAGCGTTTTCATTTTTAGCACGCTGTGCATTTAAGTGTTTCCATGTAAAAAAAAATATTGCTCAGGGAAGAGTGGCAGCCCCAGAGAACGTTCAGGAGTGCACAGCACAAAGGTTTGTGCACAGCAGGCCTGAATCTGTTACTTTGACAGCCATAGCAATTTCTTCCCCAGAGCACAGTTTCTGTTTCCTCCTTTGTATTTGTCCCTGCCTGGCCTTCCCTGTCCCTGCCTGACCTCCCCTGCCCTGTATGGCCTTCCCTGCCCCTGCCTGACCTCCCCTGCCCTGTATGGCCTTCCTTGCCCCTGCCTGGCTACATCTGTCCTGCCATACCTGTCCCTGCCTGGCTTTCCCTCTCTCTGCTCACAGACACTTGCTCCTCGCCCCACCCCCCGCCCCCCACTCTGCCTGCCAACCACAGATGCCTAATTTGAACTTCAGTAATTGTGTTCTTCTCTCTGATATAACCCCATTTCTTCCCATGCTGCCTCTTGGTCAGATACACTTTTCCTCTCGTAACTCCTGGCTTCCTCACGGTACCTCTGTTTTTCTGTGTACATTGAATGACCAACTTGAGGACTTCATTTACATATTCTACTCCTTCTCCTCCCCAACTTCCTAAAGGGTCACAATTGTGTCACATTGACTCTTGTATCCCTGCCATTGTCACAAGAGATGCACCCTTTATTTGAGGCACCGAACTGACAATTAAACATGCCAGGAGTGCTCAGAGGGATATTGCGGTACCGGGAGCAAACATCATCCACAGAGCAGTGTGGTATCACCTGAGGGAAGACTATTGCATGACTCTTCTAAGCCTGTGAGCACAGTATCCTGTTTCTCTGTATTTCTTTGATGATTTCAAGGAAAGAGGCCTGGACCATACAGAGATCCCAATTTCAGCCCCCAAAGGCTCCTGGCCTTCTTACAATAAATCATACATCACCATATCCTAGGAAGATAATGAAGGTCTGCCTGGTGTTGGGGACATGCAGGGCAGGTTGGGTAGGGAATGTTGATGCCTGGAGTTCTGTGCAGGTCACTCCTGGTGGCCACACTGTATATTCCCAACTGAAGGTCTGAGGCAGTTGCAGGAGTTGGAATCCCAAGTAAACCTGGGAACTGGATTGCTGTGGAGATCATAAAGTCAGGATAATCCCAATCACTGGATCCCAGGGCAAGTTTCCCTAGACTTTGTCAGCATTAGCAGATGTGGGGAAATATAGCCCAGGGTTACAAAGCTACCGATGTCCCCCCTTCTCCTCCAACAGCCCAGACTTGGAGACAGACTTGGACACACTAGTGTCTCCTCCCTCAGACTCCTACACCCTGGACAGAATAGGAAAACCCGATACCACAGGAAGCTGCAGACTTCCACAGAGCTTCAGATAGATGAGCGGGGCACCATAGGCTCGGCAGCAATATGAGGCAGTAGGGACTCCAGGACACACACAAGCTACCAGGTTAAAGCTCTATGTGCCCTTTGTCATCTAGAGTCATGTGATACTGAGTCTTCCTCACTGTGTAGCTTCGTGAGGTCAAATAACCAGGATCGGGTCTAGGAAAAGATGGAGATCTGTGACAGTCTGGGACCAGAACTGTCTGCATCCACATGAGATTCTCAAAAGCAGCCAGTTCACGACTCGTTCTCGGTGTTTGTTCCTTTCTGATTTTGAAATGAGCCCCAGGCACTGCATCACCTTTTGGCCTGGTTCCTCCTGAGAATGCTACCTGTCCCCGCGCCACCACCAAGGACTGCCTCGGAGACAGTTGGGGCTGGTCTACTGGTCTTTGTTGGCGTCTATGTTTGTAAAGTCCCTTCATTTTTACTTATTCGGTTCTCAACACCCATTATGGAAACTACTGCCCTCTTCCAAGACAGCTGGGAGCCAAAACTAACAGTGACAGGGAATAGGGCTGAGTTTAAGAAAAAAATGTTCTCCACGCGTCTGTCAGGTTATACAAGACGGAAAAAGCTAAACGCGCCGCTCATGAACGGATTCTGTATTCTGATCCGTAAGGAAGGCTGCCCCGCATTGTGGGCATCTTTATATACGATGTGGAGCCCGCTCAGCTAATCAGGAGGAGAAAATACTGCCAGGTGATGCTGGTTAAAGGGTGTTTAAATCCCTCTTTCTAGGTGGTCCAGTTTACGCCTAACTCTGAAAGCAGGGAAAGAGAAATCTGCTGGACAATCCTCAACCACATTGTTACATCATCAGCCCCTCCCCTTTAATTACAAATTCAGTGCTGATCCGTAGGGTCTGCTGATTTGGTTCAAAGCAGAGAAACAACCTTCCCAGGCCAGACACACAGCAAATATTCCGCTGCGTTCTTGCACAACTGATTTAGAATGGGGGGTAGCAGAAGACATAAATTCCTGTAGGGTCCCGGCTGCCTCTGAGCAGATTAGGCCTGTTTCAGATGCTGAAGAGTAATGCTCTGGCAAGCGCCTGTGACTTATTGGTGAGGGAGTGAAGGCTTCTGCGGCCTGCCCACCATCTGCCATCCTCACCTCAGTGGAAAAACAGCCCTTCTAAAAACCCAGAATTGATTACCCTGCAAGATACAACTGCCAGAATGGTGGGTTGAAAGGATTTCATGTTTCGATGCTCAAGATTTCGTTCCTTCCTCACCGGAAGGCACACATTCCTTTAAGGAGAACTTCCTGGCTGTGGAGAGAGCCTCAGGACCTGAGTTAGATCCATGAGACCCTCAGTGTGGAAGGGCAGAACCGACTCCTCCAAATTCTCTTCTGACCTTCACATGCACACACTGAATAAATGTAAAATAGATACATACTTTTCTAAAATTTAAAGGCAACCTCCCCTCTGGCATCCTCTGGGGTAGACATTTAAAAGAGGTCTGGTCTCATCCAGGCATGATCTATCAGAACCGTGGGATTGTGTGCTGGCTAATTTTATGTTAACTTGACACAGGCTAAAGTTATCTGAGAGAAGGGAGCCCCAACTGAGAAAATATCTCCATAGGATCGGGCTGTAGGCAAGCCTGTAGCATATTTTCTTAATTACTTGATTGATTGGGGGAGGGGCTAGCTAATTTTTCGCTGGTTGTGATGGATTCTACAAGAAAGGAGGTGGAGCAAGGTGATGGGCACGTCCGTAAGCAGCACTCTCCCACAGCCTCTGCATGGGCTCCTGCCTCTAGGTTCCTGTCCTGCCTGAGCCCCTGCTCCACTGATAAACTGAAATACGCAAGCAGGAGTGATAGAAACCCTTTCACGCCCAAGTCACTTTCGGTCCTGATGTTTTGTGAAAACAATGGAAGCCCTAGCTCGGGCATCTCTAAAGGTAGGGCAGTTGGCTCAAGGTCTGGCGTGAAGGTGAGGGAGCGTGGCATGTCACACCAAGGCTATTTCATCTGTGTCTGTTTAAGATTGCTAATGCGCCCTTTCCTGGGCTGTCACCGAGATGCTCCATTGTTCTTCCAGTCCTTCAGTCTCCAGCAAAGCCATGTTTCATTGTGGGTGGGATGCTATGGGGTCTCTGGAGACAGTTGCCTCCTTGGTGTAAAAGACCACCATAATTTAATAGTACTGGGATTTAGGCCTCAAATATGGATTCTTTTCAATACACGGCAGCTGGGTCCTAGCAAGGTTCTGAGGAGAGAGAGGGATAGACAGACGGACAATCTGATCTGATCTTGTGAAAGACACCCTGAAAAGAAATGTTTCCAATGGATCAGTGGTTGTATGGAGTTGTGAAAGGCAGCCAACAGCAGCAAGAGAGAAGGTTCTAGTTGATGGGGCTTGCCCATATCCTGGTTATAGGTTCCTTGGATGTATACATGGGTTAAAACTCATAGGACCACATACACCAAAATAATCAATTTTAGCATGTGAATTCTTCTTCTTCTTCTTCTTCTTCTTCTTCTTCTTCTTCTTCTTCTTCTTCTTCTTCTTCTTCTTCTCCTCCTCCTCCTCCTCCTCCTCCTCCTCCTCCTCCTCCTCCTCCTCCTTCTTTTTTGGTTTTTCGAGGCAAGGTTAGTATGTGAATTCTAAACCAAAATAGTAAAAATTTGGTATTTAATCCACACACTCAATACTTTGTGTTTTCAGGCACCTCATGTTTCCATCCCCAAGCAGGATGAGAGGCACTGGCCTGAGAATCATAAGCTCAGGATGGTCCTTCCCTGTTTCTTAGCTGTGATGAGTTCATGGAAACCCAGCCTATGTCTACATCTCACCAGACAACTCCTGAAGCCAAAGGTCTGCTGGACTTTGCCAATCCTTAATCCACACAAACGGGTCTTTGCCAGTTCTAGGAAGTACTGTTCCTGTCCAGATTGAGGCATGGAGGTGGGCGAAGCAGTTGCGAGCACTCTGAGACAGACACAGCAAGCAGCACACTGAGGCCTTGCTTAAGGACCTTTCTGGGAAGAAGAATCTGCACATAGACTCAATCATTGCAAGGCTTCCCAGTGCTAATGTGGAGACATGAGCCAGGGAAGGCTTTCTTTCCTTCTTGTTATGTATAAAAACGTCCAGAAGGCTGTTTTGCTTACCTTCTCTAGCATTCATTCTTAGTAGCTCCCATGATGTCAGTTTACTCCTACGTAGTTCCAATGCATTTATAAGCAATGGGTGGGGCTTGCCAGTTGCCAGATCAGAGGTCATTTTTTTTTTGTTTGTTTGGAAATGTTATCCTTATTCTCAGTTCGATTAAGATGGAGAAAAGAGGGATATTAACTTCAAGGTTTAATAGATCTCTTTTCTAAAGGCAAGACTTCGAGTGTTCTGTGCTTCTAGCATGCAGTGGACACCTTGAGGAGGGAGAAAGTGGCAGATGCTACGTTCTAAAGATTTCTAACCACTTCCAAGCAGGCGGCACAACCCAGTGGCCTACCCATGCAGCCTGCCTTGCTCTGCCTGCCTTTGGGCTCTTCTTTTTCACCACTCCACTCTTTTACTGTGAAACAGCTACTGCGGTTTGCAAAAGACTCCCAACTCATTTCTCCCATGAGTATTTAGTAGACACCTCTATGGAAGAATGGCTTTGTTATCCAACATAGCCTGTGTCGGCGGATTCTACATCTGTGGGTCTCGGCAATTGCAGACTTGGATGTTTCAAACACGGTCTGTACTCAACACAGGCAGACTCTCCCCTTGATAAGCATCTGAAGCATGTGCAGTATCCTCCCTTATCAGCAAGTCTTTCCACAGCATTGATAATGGAATTATCACTGCAAGCCATTTCCATGTGGTCCATGTGGAATTAATTACTTTTTTCTATTATTATGATAAACGACTATGACCAAGACAACCTATAAAAGAAAGCATTTAACTGAGCTTTGGGTTTCAGAGGGTTAGAGTCCAGGATGGCATAGCAGAGGCAGGGCAGCAGGAATAGTTGGGAGCTTTTGTCTTAATCCAAAAGTAGGAGGTAGGTGGAGCACTCTGGGAAATGTCTTTTGAAACTTCAAAGCTCACCTCCATTGCCACACTATCTCAAACAAGGCCATGACTCTCAATCCTTCCCAAACAGTTCCACCAACTGAGGACTAGGTATTCAAACAGATGAGCCTATTGCGGCCATTCTCATTCAAACCACTACCTGATCCAAATACTGGCCCCTATAGTCCTATGACCATACCATAAACCAAAATGCATTTCCTCCAACTTCAAAAGTCTCATATTCTTTCAGTCTCCACACTGTGTAAAATTCACAAGTTCAAAATGTGTTCTGAGACTCCAAGAAATCCCTTCATTGAAACCCACTGTTAAACCAAAACATGAAAAGTTTACTTCCAATGTATGGCAGCATGGAATACAAACTACCATTCAAAGAGGAAGGAATCAGGCCACAGTGAAGGAATACTGGATGAAATATGGCTCTACTAACATCCTGGGGCCCCAAATACAACCCAGGATTTCCACTGTCATAATTTCACAAAATGACCTCTCAGTGCCTCCATGCTGGGGATCCCCTGCCATATATATATATATATTCAACAGCTATTTACAAACATGGAGAAAGATTCTATGACACTGTTATTTATGTGCCCTTACAAACTTTCCATCATGAGACAGCCTTTGCTGGAATAATTGGATCATAGCCTATAAGCCACTCTAATAAATCCCATTTTTGTATATATTAACATATATCCATTCACACACACACACACACACTCATTCATTCTGTCAGTTCTGTTTCTCTAGACAAGCTTGATTAATACACCCTTTTTCTAGGTTTTCTCTTGTAATATACTGATTGAAAACTATGTATCATTTGTCTCATAGAGTTCCTTATTATCTGTATTTTGGAGTTGAGGATTTTTTAACTGTTCCTCTGTTCTCCATGTTTTGTGAGAAGAGTAGGTGTGTCTATATGTTGAATCAGACTCACAGTCGATTCATTCATGTCAAGGATTTGGCATGAATGGAAACATTTCTTCTAAGAGAAAGTACAAGAGGACATCTGATGTCTGACTGTGATGTCAACAGCCATTTAGGCCCTTTGGTTGGAAATTAGTGATCTTCTAAATATTTATTCATTATTTACTGTTTCTTTTTCTTGTGAAAAAAAAACTCAAGAAGGGGTTTATTACAGCTTAGAGATCTAGTAGACACCATCCATCATGGCAAAAAGAAACAGTAGCAGAAATAGTAGGCAACTGGTCAACCTGCATCTGTAGCCAGAAAGCAAGTAGAGAGCAATGAATGTTTGTGTTCAGCTCCTTTTCTATTTTCTCTTCAGCCCTGGACTCAACCCCATGGATTCCTCTTGCCTGTATTTAGTATGAGTCTTCCTAACTCAGTTAACCCAATCTAAAAGTTCTCCAAGAGATGTAGTGCATGGTTTGTATGAGAAAGGCTCCCATAGGCTCATATGCTTGGCTGCCTGGGTCCCAGTGGGTTGAACTGTTTATGATGGATGAAAATATTGGGGATGATGTGTCCCTGGGGCAAAACTTTGAGGTTTTATATTTCTGCCATTCTCAGGGTATTAGCTGTTTCCAGCTTCCTGAGCTTTCAGCTACTGCTCTGGCCAGCTGCCACCTGTCACCTGCTACCTCTGCTCCACCACACAGACTCTAACTCTCTGAAACCATAAGCCCCAAAGAAGTTCTTGCTTCTGTAGATTGCCCTGGTCTTCATGTCTCGTCACAGGAATAGAAAAGTAACTAATATCCACAGCCAGAAGTTTTCTTCTTCCCCCACCCCCAGGACAACCCTAAATCCCATCAATTGGTAGACAACATTAACTGGTTTTTTTTTGAAGAAAATAATTACATAATGGGGGAACGTCAACGTTATCAACTGTTTGGTTTGCTTCAGATAGCTTTTAATAGAAAAAGAGTTTTCAATAGGCAAACAGGATGAAAGTTTCATTTCCCCTTATTTACTGATTTTAAAGAAATCTATAAACAATTTATTGATTCTCTCTTGTGTCCTACAGTAATTAATGATAAAACTAATTTATGGTTATTTTAAAAAGCTTAGGAGGAAGGAGTTTTTAAAATGTATTTACCATAAAGAAATATGGAGGTGCATGCTTATAATTCCAATACATGATGGATGAAGCAGAATGTTTGAAAGTTCAGTCCTCGCCTGGGTTATATATACTGGGTCTCTACACCATCACTGACTCTACCTCCACCATCATTCTGTATTTCCATAAAGCCCCTAGTCCTGTCCCTATGATCTCTCACCTGTCCACAAACTTACTGCATCTCTATATGCCGTCACTGCTTATTATCTAGGTACCAACTTTCCAATGAGGTCTTGCTTTGTGTCACCTGCTATGTGACACTGGATGCCGTTAATTTTGTGAAACACTATTAGTCTTTCTAAAAATGAGGATTTGGGTCTAGTGATTTCTCCCAATGTTTCACTTTAATGCATTTCCTTTGCTATCATTTTCAAAACACATTTGTTTGAATTTAATGTTAAGAGCACATCCTGGCTTCTCTGAGGTACTCATGGTTTAATTCATCTCATTTTTGTGAAGCTCATTCCTTCTTCTCTTCTTCCCTCCCTCCATCCCTCTCTCCCTCCCTCCCTTTCTTCCTCCCTTCCCTTCCTTTCTTCCTTCCTCCCTTCCTACTTTTCCCTCTTCCTTTCTTCTTTCCCCTTCATTTCTTCTTGTTTCATTAATTTGAAAGACCAGGATTTGGCAATTCTTCTTCCAGAGGTTCCTGCATGCTGGGAGAAGTGGGCCCCTAATCTGGCTGGTTAATTATACTCATTGTCAATTTCCACTCAACTCACTTCAAAATTTTGTTCAGTAATGATTATCATCTTAGCTTGGGGCTTCTGTAATGGAAATCCCGCAGCATGGATAACTTACAAACACTCTTCTCTCACAGTTCTTGGGGTGTGGGGGGAGTCCAAAATCAAGGCACTAGTGGATTTGCTGTCTGGTTCATGCATGATCTTCCTTACAAGGACTCTAACTCCATTCCTGAAGACACTACTCCTATCCAATAAACTTCATACTCTGTTATAACTAAGAAAATATGATTAGCAATTTGAGATGTAACTGAATATGAGGTCATAGGACTTCATGATGTGAATATAGGAGATATAAGCATCAGTCTGTTGTGATCACAAATTAAATCCCTAACAGTAAGAAAAAAAATGAAGCATAGTGATGTAATATGAACTTCATACATGCTCATATCAATACATAGGTAAACTTTTGAAATTGCATTCTGAACACATTAAAGAATTGAATAAAAGAAAAAACTTAAATTCATGACCATTACAAGTAAATTAGTTGAATAAGAATTACAATTACAAGAAAATGAAATTTAAAATTTTCCACTTAAAAGAGATTATTCAATGTCAGGTTCACACTTAAATTAGTACCCACATGAAAATCTAAAGACCAGAAGTCAGCAGGAAGCACAATGAGTAACTCAGACAGCTTCTGAATTTTTCTTTACAGTACTCTTACTGTTTATTTTAAAACTAGTTTTCTGTTATAGGAATGTGCATCCCCACAGTAGCTGGAAACTGCTAAACTCAGGTTTACATCATTGCCCAAATGCCATTGGAAGCTTGCCATCAGAAAGGGCAAGGGACCCTTCCTATTGCTTACTCATTTTCTTGGGCTTCTCACTGTGAGATGAACAGCCTCCTCTAGCACATGGTCCTGTCTTACACAACAACATCTTCTCTACCATGGCAGAGTTCTCTCTGACATGGTTTTAAGCTTCTGATATGGGTATGCCGCCTCCCACAGGCCCAGATCAACTCTGGTGAAACCTCTAAAACTGTCCTCTATTAATTAGTTCACTATCAGGTATTTGTGATGGTTGTATAAAGTTGAGTAGCATAAGGACAAAGCAGGACCAAATAGTTATAAACCTTGTGAAGCTGTTGGGAAAGCAATGCATACACCTGAATTCTCAGGGTGGCTGGCAGTAGAATAAAGACTTCCTGGGATTTACTTCCACATAAAACACAATGTTTGTCAAATTATTTAGATGCTGGAACTTGAAAGGTGATAAGTGTGAAATACATACATCTAATACTACAGAACTCTTATACCTACAGCTAGCCAATAATTACAGCAAATGTTTAGAGCAATACTTCTCAAAGGGACAGTTATGACATCTGAGGAGATAGCTTATTTGGTAATGTGCTTGTCTTATACACATGACCTGAATCCAACTCCTAGAACCTAAAAGCCAGACATGATGGCGTGCTTGTAATCCCAGTGCTGGGAAGACAGTATGATCCCTGGGGTCTTGCTGGCAGCCAGCCTAGCCTACTTGGTGACTTAAGTGCAAGTATTCACTTTGCATGTGTGTGTGTATGTTCATGCACATGAACAAGTTTGATCCCCAATGCATTCTTGCCAATGTCTAGATAAATATTTTGGTGGCTACACTGGGGAATTATCTGGTCTACCAACAAATTGTAGGTAGATATCATTAAATACCCTATCCTTCATAACAAATAATTGTCTACTTAGAATGCAAATACAACAAATGCAAAATAATCTTATTTTTTTTCTTAAGAAATATACCATCAAAAACTGTTTTCAGGAACAAAATTTTACTTCTAACATTGTTGAGGTTTACTGGCACATGCTAATAAAAATCAAGCAATCGAGTGAGCCAATCAAATTATTGCTCAGTAGATAAAGGTATTTACTACCAAACCTGACTATCTGAGTTCAGCACCGGAGATTCACATGGTAGAAAAAATGTGACTCCTGCAAGTTTTCCTCTAACCCTCACACTGTGCATTCTCCTGCACTCATGAGTGTGTGCATGTAACACACATACACGCACACACATACACAAATACACAATGTGATGTAGGATGTCCTTCTGTAGATGTGCTGCTTTTATTGGTTGATGAATAAAGATGCTTTGGCCAATGGCTTAGCAGAGTAAATACAGACAGGAAATATGAACATATATATATATGGAGAGAGAGAGTAGGTAGAGTCAAGGAGGCACAATGTAGCTGCCAAAGGAGAAAGATATTGGAACCTTACTGGTAGGCAACAGCCTTATAGTGATACACAGATTAATGGGCTAATTTAAGATGTAAGAGCTAGCTAGAAATTCACTTACACTGTTGGCAAACAGTGTTGTAATTAATATAGTTTCTGTGTAATTATTCAGGTCTGGACAGCCGGAAAATGAATGAGCAGTCACCATTTACATGATGGCACCCACCATCTGGGGCATGGATCCGCATAAGACCCTAAGAAAAGCTTAAGAAGAAAAAAAGAGGGATTCTAGACCCATAAAAACAGGATCCAAGCACACTTTCTTGGCATCCACATTTTTTGAGATAGACTATGTTTGCTGGCAGGGAGCAGAGGCATGGCTCCTTTAAGAGGAGTCTTCCTGACTCAGTATTAGCAGCAGAAACCACATGGCCTCTTTAAGAGATAGCTTCCAGTTTTATGCTGATAGCATGAATGGTTCTGGCTCTTTGGGGAGGTCCTGCATTTAAATGGGGTTTGTGAACAGTGGGCTACTAGTTGCTTAAGAGCAGCATAGACCTCCTGCATCCTTGGAGCTGGGGCTGTGAGCATGGCTATGAGATGCAGTGAACATACTTCTGCCATGCTGGATGGGTGGAACTAACAGGCAGAGCCATGGAGTTGGTCCTAGTCATGCCCACTTAGCATTTTAAAAACAAGGGTGCTCCTGGTCATAAAATAATTACAAATATTCAATAAAGACAGATTCAGACAGAAATAAACCTCTAAACAGGCCATAATGTACTTAAAAATGTATGTGGGCTTGGGAGAGAGAAGAAAAACAGTACAGACAGTTATAAAAAGAAATAGTTTTAAAAAATAAAGCAAAGTCTTTAAAGAGTGAGTAAAAGTAATATAAAACAGTACAGTTATGGATTAAAGAAGTAAAGATAATTTAAAAAGTATTAAAAAGTAATAGAGAGTCAGGCAGTGGTGGTGCATGCCTTTAATCCCAGCACTTGGGAGGCAGAGGCAGACAGATCTCTATGAGTTCAAGGCCAGCCTGGTCTATGAGAGCTAGTTTTAGGACAGGCTCCAAAGCTACAGAGAAACCTTGTCTTGAAAAACCAAAAAATAAAAAATAAAAATAAAGTAATAAAGAAAAAACCACATAAAGATGAAATATACACAGAGAGTCTGGATTATGAATATATTATTGTATTTTTTTAAATTTTTTTGACTGCAGAGAGACATTTGATTCTGGGGGATGTTAAGCTACCAACATATGTATTTTAAAGTTATCTTTACTTCAAACTTTGAGTCCAAGGATATGTTACTTTGGAAAAGAGGTTCTGCTTTTACTCCCACAGAAAATGAGAACCTATGGATTCTTTCTAGGCTAATGTGGTTTGATGGATCAAGACCCCCCCAAAATGTCTCCATGAACCCCCAAAAGAAAATACTTTGTCCAACAAAGAGCAGGAAGCAGTTTGGAGAAAAAAATACCCAAATTCCCAAAATGATTGTTTATAAATGTTTGTTTTTATAAAGAGGGATATGATATAGAGATGAATACTTTGAATTGGTATGGATCTTGGTCTACTGATACAGATTTAAGATTGATTTTGTTACATTGTGTTACTGTATTTCTGCTCTTGTTTAAGGTACTATGTTTATGCAGCTCATTTAAAAATGTAATGTATAATTAAAGATTATAGATGAATATAGTTATAATATTCAAGCATTTAGTCATGTTAGTTAGGTTTTCTGTATTACAGAGATATGTTTCAGATGTATAGGTATTCTTCGAACCTTTCAAAGACCTACAGATTATGGCATTTAAAAGTTTTAAGAACTTAGAATTTTCTCAAAAGTGAGACATGTCTGCTTCCAGCAGCACCAATTCTTCAGGGAGACTTGTGGGCATTGAAGAAACTCGTTATGAAATTTGCCTTCAATGTGACTAGGCTAGCCATTTGGGCAAGAAACTGTGCTTGCTTGGAATGCTTGATGGTATGCTCTATAAACTGGACATGCAGGACACATAGAAAAATGACTGCTTAATTTGCCTAAGGAAGATGAGACAGTCCTTCTGGGTTTCTGCTTCATGAAAGAGTCTGCCAGGCATTCTTCAGGATACAGAAGAAAGTGGCTGACAAATTTCCAATATAGGTGGAACTGTCTTTCAAATTTCCTGCTTCATGGAAAAGTCTGCAAGATACTATGGGCCTGTAGGTTGACTATGGATGCCCTAATGTTACATAAGAACTTTGGGTGACTGTTCAGGCAGTGAGATAGATGTCTCTGTCAATTCTAGAGTTTTGGAAGTTGATTACAATGTACTTCTTGTTTCCTTAGGTAATATTATTTCCCTTCTCATGTCTTTGGTGGAGTTGAAGACAGATAGTTATAATTACAGTTTTTCTTAGTTATGATAAAAGATAAATTAGATATAAAACCTTATACTCAGAAAGATAGGATCGATGATAGAGTATTTTCCTTAATTTTCCAAATATAAATGGACTAAATATTTTAATTATAATTTGTATTTGATAACTGTTTTGTATATGTAATTTTACTATGTTAAAGTTAAAGCCTTTCTTTTAAATTAGACAGAAAAGGGGAGATGATGTGGGATGTACTTCTGTATATGTGTTGCTTTATTGGTTGATAAATAAAGTGGCTTTGGTCAATGACTTAGCAGAATAAAGCTAGGCAGAAAATCTGAACAGAGATTTATAGAGAGTAGGCAGTCAGTGAGACACCATGTAGCTGCTGAATAAGGATGCTGGATCTTTACCAGTAGACCACAACTTTGTGGCAATGCATAGATTAATAGAAATGGGTTAATTTAAGATGTAAGAGCTAGCTAGAAATACACCTAAACTATTGGATTAATAGTGTTGTAATTAATATAGTTTCTGTGTGCTTATTCATGTCTGGGCAGCCAGGAAACAAATGAGCAGTCTCTGCTTACAGACATTAAATAAAAATAAATAAATAAATATTTTAATTTTTTGAGAAAATTGCTACCTACAGTGAGAATGTTACATTTTCAGTCCCTATATCTGGCATTACCTCTCTCAATATCCTTAGAAACAAATTCCTTTGTCACCTCCATTGCTGCATGGCATGGTCTGTGCATATCTGTGATTAAGCTTCAGTTCCAGGGCTATGTTAATAACAGTTTAAAGAAACCAAAGCAAAGCAAAGCATGTGCTTGCTAGGCCAGCTAAATAAGTTGTCTCACGCCTGGGATTGAGGTTCCTCTGGGCCCGTACCTAAGGGAATGACCTGAGGGAATCTGGTGAGCGTGTGTGCTCATTTCCTCTTTGGCCTGATAAACATGTCTTGGTGGTACTGATGTGATGGCTGGAGTGCGATGAACCATTTGGAGAAGCAGAAGTGGTGATGCAGAGAGATGCATGGTGCTTAAGTGAGTCCAGGACTGAGAACCTCCATCTCACTTACCTCCAGGAGAAGCAGGCTCTTGCCTGGTTTAGTGTAAAGCCAGTTAAGGCCGCTGCATGATTTTCAGTGACTCCAATTAACTTTGACAATTCCATCCATTGGCCTATGGCTCATTCCACAAAGCCCCTGCATTTGAAGAGGGCTGAGCCCCAGAACTCACATTAAAAAGTCAGGTGTTGGCACATGGTTGTAATCCAGTGCTGGCAAAGAATAAGCAAGCAGATCCCTAGGACTCAATTTTAGCCAGCATAGCTACAAGTTACTTCCAGACCCTGTGTCAAAAAACAAGGAGAGTGGCTTCCTAAGGAGTGAGTGACACCAGAGCTTGTACTCTGGCTTCAGCAAGACCACATGAACACATACCTATATGCATGTATACTTTACCACATATGTGCATGCGTACATATACAGAGCAAAGTCTGTAAGTAGGTTTAGAAACTATCAACAACACTAATTTCTGGAGTCTGTCCTGCATAATTGTTCAAGTGTCTACCTATAAGCAAAGCGGGGCACAGACTATGTGTTCCAAATGACTGTGGATGACTATGAGTCCAGATGAACTATTATTCTGAATTAAAATAAATAATGAAAGCAAAACATATAGATTTTTAGGTGCTTGGACTTTTGTTTGGCAGTTGTTGACATTGTCAAATACTTATGCAAAGACAAGAACATTAAAGAAAGGAAATAACAATCATAACAAACAGTGCTAGTAACAGCGGATAAATGAGAACACAAGGGTGATGCTGAACACTTGGCTCATGCCGTGTTCAAAGGCTAACATGCCTGTCAAGAAACAGCAAGAGTCACAAAACACAACTGAAGAAAAATCCCCAATGACTTTGCAGTTTTTTTTCTTTTTTTAAAAAAGAAAACAATCTTTTTTCATTTTATATACCAATCCCATATCCCACTCCCACCTTTCCATTTCCTCCATTTTCCCCACCACCCCCATCCACTCCTCAGGTAAGCCACATTGCTTTGGGGAAGGTCCAACACCCTCCCAACTATATTTAGACTGAGCAAGGTAACCCTCCAAGACTCACCATTGAGTCCATCCGGACCTGGGCTTTTTTTTTTTAAAGTGGGAGACATTTTATCATGGCTTCAATCTCACTGCTCGTTGTACATATAGATAGATAGATGGATGGATGGATGGATGGATGGATAAATAAATAGATAGATGATAGATAGTAGATAGATAGATAAATAGATAGATGATAGATAGATAGATAGATAGATAGATAGATAGATAGATAGATAGATAGATACAGAGCCCAAATCAACACAATTGGAATTTAAAAAGAGACACTGTAACAGATTACTGTGAAACTCAGATAATAATTACGACATACCTTAAAATTTATATTTTAGTGAATTGGAAATTTTAAAAGAAAGGGAGTAATCTCTAGACACATATGACTTGCCAAAATCAAATGAAGATGCTATAAGTAAGTTAAACATACCTACAATGAGCAGTGAGATTGAAGCCATGATAAAATGTCTCCCACTTTAAAAAAAGAAAAAGTTCAGGTCCAGATGGACTCAATGGTGAGTTTGAACAAACCTTTAACTTAGTCTATTGTTATCCTAATTCAAAGAAAGGAAGGAAGAAATGCTATAAAACTCTTTGTATATGCTGATTTATTCCCAAACCAGATAAAGACATCACAAAAAGAGAAAATTATGGATTAGTATCCCTGATGAACATAAATGCAAATGTCTTCAATAAAAATGCTTTTAAACTGAATTCAAGAATATAAAAGTGGCCATTCACCTGAATACATTGGCTTCATTCCAGGGGTTCAGAGGCAGCTTATCATACCAATAAGCATATTTGTATCAGCAAATTTAATATACTATATGAATGGACTCTAGAGCAGAAATGACCATTTCAACAGATGCAGAAAAAAAATGACAAAAATCAGCATACCTTCATGAAAAATCTTGAGGAAACTAAGAATGAAGAAAACTATCTTTATATAAAAACGGTTATGTGCAATATATGTGAAACCAACATTATACTAAGTTGGAAGAAAACAAAGTATTTCCAGTAAAATTGGGATCAAGACAAAGATGTCCACTTTGTCAATTCACTCAATAGCAATAAGGCAAGGGAAAGAGATAAACATCGCAACAATAGGAAAGAAAGAAGTAAAAGCATCCTTATTTGCAAATGATATATGTATCCTGCATGTAAATATGCAAAATATCTTATTGTAAAATATCCTAATGATGCCATTAGATAAAAAAAATCAACACACAATCCTAGCCACCTCACTGTATATATCAATATCAAACGTGTTCAGAAAGAAATAGGGAAAATAATTCTACTCACAACAGCCTCAGAAAATACTCTGAAGTAACTCTAATGGAGAAATTGAAAGACTTCCAATATCAAAATTTTAAGCACTAAAAACAGAAATTGAAGAAGGCACTAGAAGGAAAACATAGTTTCCAATGCTTGTGAATCAGCATAATTAACTGAAAACAGCTATTCTACAAACGAGATCCAGGGAGTCAAAGTAATCCCTCTCCAAACTGCAATGACATTCCTTACAGAAATAGAAAATTTACTCCTAAAATGCACATGGAAGCACAAAGAACCTCAGATATCCAATTTCAAATAAAAAGAACACCGCTGGAGGAACCGCCATAACTAAATTCAAGTTAGTATAACTTTGTAGTATACAAAGCCACAGTAACAAAAACATCACAGCACTGGCATAAGCACAGATACTCAGATCAATAACCTAAGATATATAACCCAGAGCTTCAGTTGCTTAAATTCTGACAGACATGTCAGAAAACATGCAGGAAAGATCACTGCTGAATGGGGATGGGAAAATGGGATAGTCACATGCAGAAGAATGAAAACAAATGGCCATTTCTCTTTATGAAAGATCTGAAAGTCTAAAATTGAAACTGTGAGGAGGACACTTAAAGAGACAGGCTTAAGCAAGAACTTCCTAAAAAAGAATTCACCAGAAAAAAAATTCATGCCAGTAACTGACAAATGAAACTTCATGGAATTAAAAATCTTCTGTACACAAAGGAAATAATTGAGAGAAGAAGCAGCCTGCAGTAAGGAATGAAATCCTTGGTAAAGACATATCTGAAAGAGAGGATTAATAAGTAGAATACACAAAGAACTTAAGAAACCAAGTAAGAAACAAATAATCCAATCAATAAATGGACTAGTGAAAGCCAGACAGCTCTCAAAAGATGAAGTACAAAAGGTCAATAAACATTAAAACTGTCTAACATCTGTAGCCACTGGGGAAATAGAACTGAAACTAAATTGAGGTTTCACATTATCCCAGTCAGAGATCCAAATCCAAAACATCTCTTGGTGAGAATCCGAAGATGCCCTTACATATACCTGGTGGAAATGTAAATTAGTCTGATACTCTGGGAAGCATTATAGAGGTTCTTCAAAAGGATGTAACCATATAACATCTCTACACTACTTCTTGGTGTCTGCCTGAGAAACTCCAGGTCAACACAGAATGGTGTTTACTAAAACATTATGCTTTTCCAGACAGACAAAGCAGTTTTAGAAATTCATATCATAGGTTTACTACAATATACAGAATAATACATTTCTTTATGCTCTTATTTTTGTCATTTTTACTGATACATATTTATGGGTAAGAGTAGGGTATTTTGGTTTCATTTTTCTATTGCTCTTGTAGTGTCCATTCAAAGTAATTAGTGCATATTCATCACTCTAAATTTGTGTCATTTTTATGACAAATGTACTCAAAACCTAGTCTTCTAGCTATTTCTCTCAATACACACACACACACACACACACACACACACACACACGGCACTGTTGTGATGGTTTGAATGAGAATATACACACAGGCTCATGTATTTGCATACTCAAACCATTCTTGGTGGTGCTATTCGGGGAGATTTAGGAAATATGACATTATTGGAGGAAGTATGTCACTGGAGGTGGACTTTTGAGAGTTTAAAGACTCATACCATGTCCAGTTGTTACTCTGCTTGGTGGTTGTAGTTCACAATGTGAGTTCTCAGCATCCATTTCTTATCACTTACTCCCATGCTTCTTGGCCTTGATGAACTCTTATTCCTCTGGAACCATAAGCCCAAGGACACTATTTCTTCTATAAGTTGTTTTTACAATGACTGAGTTATGGAATCAGTCTATGTATCCATAAACAGAGGAGAAGACAAAGAAATTGCAATATACATATATGCATACACATATATGTATACATGTGCATATATGTATGTAATGAAATTTTATCTATCCATAAAGAAAGAAATTATGTCATTTTCAGGAAAATGAATTCAACTGGAGATTAGAATATTAAGCAAATTAAGTCAGACTCAGAAAAGACAAAAATGATGTGTTTTCTCTCAGTTCTATATCCTAGATTTTATGTAGATATATAAAAATGACATATGTTATAGAAAGTAGAATTGAACCTCACTGGGGAAACAAAGACGACTAACAAGGGAAGAAAGTAAAGAGGAGATTAAAGGGAGGGTTGGGTTGGCGAATAGGATCCATGTGTGCTATGTGAAAATGTCTTTACAAACCCTATGCTGTGTACAATGAACAAGTTTTACTGCGGTAATGAGACGGAAGTTTCTGTACCACCCAGTTCCACAGTCATTCAATCCCAAGTAAATACACAGAGGTTCATATTAATTATAAACTGGTTGGCCTGTTGTTCAGGCTTATCACCAATTACCTCTTACAACTTAAATTAACCCCTAATTCTTGTCTATGCTTAGCTATGTGGCTTGGCACCTTTTCTCAGTAAGGGATTCTCACCTTGCTTCCTCTGTGTCTGGGTGGCAAATGTGTCTCTGACTTTCCTCTTCCCAGAATTCTCCTAGTCTGGTTGCCCTGCCTATACTTCCTGCCTGGCTACTGGTCAATTTTATTAAGCCAATGTGAGTGACAAATCTTTACAGTGTATAAGATCATTGTCCCACAGCAGTTCCCCCTTTTTTCTTATCAAAACAAGACCCTGAATCTATTCTCCTTTGTTTAGCTTTTTTCCTGATCATTATGCATAACAACTTCCAACCAACACATTGAACAAAGACAAACATCATAATCCAGTTTTTAGGAATGTGGGTGTAGTTTTCTTGGCTACTTCTTGCTGATTAGGGCCATTGGTAATCTTATGGGGAACCAAAGAAAATTTAGGACTGGAGTACTCTGTGAGGCTTGATCATCTCAGTCACCAGCCTTGAAGCTGTTCTGGATGCTGAACTCAGAGGAAACTGCAGCAGAGGAGCTCTGAAATGTTGGATCATCTGAGCCATCCATTTCCATTGGAGATTTTTTTCAGGGGATCTTTCTCAATCAAACATGATTTTTCTTAACCCAGAATGAATCAACAGCCTCTCATTTCCTGTGGAAACAAAAGCAAGACATATTCTCCAAAGTTTCTGCGGGAAATGCTCTTGTACACAGTAAAGATTTGTCACTCATATTGGTTTAATTAAATGCTGATTGGCCAGTAGCCAGGCAGGAAGTATAGGTGGGGTGACCAGACTAGGAGAATTCTGGGAAGAGGAAAGGTAGAGACACAGTCACCAGTCAGACACAGAGAAAGCAAGATGAGAATGCCTCACTGAGAAAAGGTACCAAGACACATGGCTAACACAGACAAGAATTAGGGGCTAATTTAAGTTGCAAGAGGTAGTTAATAATAATCCTGAGCTCATAGGCCACAGTTTATAACTGTTATAAACCTCTGTGTGTTTATTTGGGACTGAATGGCTGTGGAACTGGGCAGAGCAGAAACTTCTGTCTACACAAAGTAGACTTTTGACTTAAAATTTCAAGTCAGAGAGCATTTCCAAAATATATAAGTTGTATTAATCCAGTAGCATGTATAATCAAATGTCGTTTAGCAGCTGTTGCTCCTTCCTCAGCAGTCAACAATTCAGCCACAAGATAATAACATAGAGTTATTAATTATCCAGAATTTCTGTATATTTTCCATCTTTACATGGCTTTTTTCTCTATTTCTTTTATTTTTATTTTTTAAGTTTTGATTTTTTGAGGCAAAGTTTCTTAGTGTATCTTTGGCTGTCCAAGATTTCACTCTGTATATCAGGCTGGCCTCAAACTCACAGAGATCTGCTTGCCTTTGCCTTCTAAGTACTGAGATTAAAGGCATGTACCACTGCATCCAATTACACTTTTTCTTTTTTTTCAAGCACTTTTTCTTTTCTCTCCCAAGCCTATGTATATTTTTAAGCACACTGCAAACCTTTCAGAGGGTTTTGTTTTGGTATGAATCATTCTTTACTGTATATGGCTATCTTTTTCTGACCACATGCAACTGCTAAATGTCATGTCTAGGATTAAAGCTGCAGCTTTGGCAGCTGTCTCCACCCCATTCCTTAGATTTTTGAGAGTCTAGCTTTATGATGGAGGTACTAGCAGGAGCCAGATTTACTGCCACAACTCTATGGAGTTTCTAGGTCTATGCCACCACCAAGAAGCCTGGTGTTAGCTGCTCATAAATACCATTTCAGTTTTTGGTGGCAGAACCTCTTAGAAGAGCTGTGGGGTTGTTGCTGCTAACACTGAGTCAGGAAGCCTCTGTTAAAGGAGCTGCACCTATGTTTGCCTTTAGTCCACTGGAGAAAAGACGGTTACCAAGGACCTGTGCTTGACCCTCTTTTTGTCTGCCTAGAATCCTTTCCCAGGATTTATATGGAAAAACCTTGCCAAACATTTGGGTGCCAACAGCAATATTTGTAAAGTGAAAGACATCATGGTCAGTGAACAAAACCAGTCATAAGTGAGCATGTGTACGTGATTTTGTCCATATAAATAGAGAAGTGTATAGAGACAGAAAGTAAATTACTGGTTGCTTAGGGCTAGGGGAAGGGATATGAAGAATGATACAAATGTTCTAAATTTGGTGATGCTTTAGTTTGAAAAAAATCCCTGAATGTACAAAAGCTATCGAGTTATTCATTTTCAGTGGGTGGATTGTAGAGTATTGAATCATATATTTAAAAAGGTATATATATGATATATATATATATCATAAATACAATGTGTTACATATATCAAATAAGGCCATAAGTATGTTTAGTATCATTATTTATCAAGAAAATGAAGATTAAAAACATAGTGAGCTATCACTCTGGACAGTAAAGACACCTGAGATTCAACAGACTGACGGAAGTAGAAGATGTGCTCAGGACATGCAGCCATTTTATTCAGTCTTGAAAAACATTCTGCAATATTTGATAGTGTGAAGCTGGAGGACCTTTTCAAGTAACATGGTTTTGACACAGAAAGATAGATGACCCATGAGCTCATTTATATGTGGAATCTTCAAAAGGTTAACTCTTAGAAACAGGGAGAACTGGGATGGAGGGAGAACCATTGGGGAGACATTGGTCCAATGGTGAAAATAGACCATCATAGAATGAATGAGATTTGTGGTTCTATACAGAACAAGTTGGCTATATTTAGTATCAATGTGCTATATAGTTAAATTTTGTTAAGAGACTGTATATTAAACATTGGTATCTCATACTCCAAAATGAATATATCTATGTGATGAGATAGTTGTGTTAATTAGCTTGGTTGAGCTCATTTCAGAGTTATTCTATATTAAAACATTCTTTTGTTTCTTTCAAATATGTGCAGTTTGACTTGTCAATCATACCACACAAGATAGGTTTAGAAATATAAACAAATCAATGCCAGAGTTGTAAGGTTGGATGGAAAATAATGAGAGAAATTATAAAAAAAAACCTTAAAAAAACTCCTTGGCTATGAAGAATATATTCATGGGTTCACCAAGGTGTGGTCCCACCACAAAGTGTGTGAATGTATGCATTGCTTGAAAATATCGAATTATGTGGATACATATGTGCCTTGTCACGCCTTTCATCCCTCGATAAAATTCATTAAAACTTGTTCTAAGGGCATTTTCCCTGTGCACATTCTCCTTCAGGGGCAAGAAGCCTGCTATTCGGTTGAACAGTAAGCCTTCAGGCTCTTTCCTAGCTTGATAGATGTTGTCACTAATACAAGGGGTGAAATCACTTGGAGACAAAAATCGAAATGGAGTGACTTGTCTTGTTCTCTGAGACACTGTTAGATGGAATCAAAGGAGAAACCAACCAACCAATTTCCCCCAAAAGAAGTTGACTCATTCTGTAGCATGGCCAGCTGCATTAAGCCATCTGCTTCCAGAGACAGTCATGTCATACTCCAGGAAGATCAGAGACAAAGATGATTGTGATGAACGCTGCTGGCTATGAGACTTTAGTAAATGAGACACCTGAATTTATTCACCCTGTTTCTTTTCTTGTAAAAAGAGGGTGAATAGCGATTCTCTGTTCATCATTTCCAATCAAATTGAGTAACATTTTAACACATTTTTGTAAAGAATGTAAACTTTATGTTTCTTATACAATGTAACATAAATTTGCAACACCATGTATTAACTCTCAGAAAGCAGGCCTGCCCAGAGATGTATCTGGCGGGAACATCTGCAGGGTGGCTCCAGTCACCCTCTGCTAGACATGTTTTCTTTGAAACTAATGATGTACACTACACTTTCCCTCTTCTGGAAGTTTTCATTAGTAGTGCGGGGCCCTGTTACACGGTTCTCATAGCCATCAGCTAAAGATCTTAAAATAAAACCTGGCTTCAGCACTCTTGTCTTTCCCTTGAAGCTTCACGCAAAGAATTCACAGAGTAATTGTTTCAGCACTTGGCGCCATGTCAGCAGTAGTTATGAATACTCAGCTAACTCTCTGCCCAGCTGCAATTAAAGACAAACCTCTCAAACTCCTACACAGTACACTCAGTGCAGTTTTATTGTATAATAGAACAATCAAATGTAAGATAAACACTGCCATTATATAACACAGACTTGTGGCATGTCACATTTGCACAGAAGCCCTATGTCTGAATTCACAACACATTGCAGCAGAATCCAGTGACATGTCTTTCAGTAGCATGTCTTTACCGATGCTGACCTTTGGTGACATGTCTTTGCCTGATGCTGACCTGTTCTATTATTGATGGGGAAACTCTGTCAACCAATCACATCTAATTAAGGGGTGGCTACCTGCAGTCGAGGAGGAAAACTGGGAGAACTCAGGTGCATGTGCACTCTGCGTGGTGCCCACCGAACAGATAGGAAGTCGGACCTCCCACTCTTGTAGCGTGAGTTTCCCTTTATAATCATTAAAATATAATTGTTATTCTTTAGCTGGCCTGGTTATTTATCGTACTGATCTAATCAACAACACCTGGCTCTACATCTGGCACCCAACATGGGGACACTACAGTCTCATGTGCCCCCCAGTGGACGTAGACTGCCTCCTTGGCTTCCCTCAGCTCTGCGCCCCACCACTGCCACACACTTCCCCCACTCCGCGCTGCGTTCATTTGGGCTTAGATTATATTATTATTTTGTTTGCTTTTCTGTTTTTGTGTTTTAGGCAGGGTCTGGCTACATATCCCAGGCTAGTCTTAAACTCAAGGTCCTTCTGTCTTAACCTTCCAAGGGCTGTGATTATGGGTGTGTACAGATTCTCAACTCATCCAACTGTAGCCTAAGCTGACCTCAAACTCATGATCCACCTTGCTGCATCCTCTTCAGCACATGGATTTATTGCCATGATTCATCATGACCAGCTCTCCTCTATGACCATTTAAAAAAATCTTGAAAGCATTCTTTCATAACTAAGGAAGTAAAAAACACCCACTGTCCATTTAATAATCAAATTTGATGAGAATACACCACAAAGGAGAGACTTTTAATCAAGGAATACCCAACACAAAGCTTGGAATTTAAGAGTTGGGTCCTCCAGCAGTAAGCCTATTGATGGTGAAAGGTAATGGCTATTTATTGTGGGGAGTCCCCAAAAGGTATGGAAATGTATGCACCTCCACACACCATTGCCCTTCCCATGGATAAAACGACAACAACAACAAAAGCACTTCTCTAAGTACTGTGTCTATGTTAATGTCATCTGTGGATACAGTGGTTTAAGAGTTTATCTCAAAAGAACCCAGTGCAAATTCAAAGTGTCTGTAAAAGGCCAGCTTCATGAGTGAGGCCACAAAACTTCCCACGAACCCTAGACAATATTTTCAAAGAAAATGTCTTTCAGGCTAATCTTTCTCTTTCTCCAAATCCATCTTTTTGCTGTCTACAAGAAACTCACCTTACTTTCAAGGATAGGCACTGCTATAGAGTGAAAAGTTTTTAAAAAGTGTTCAAGCAGAGAGGACCAGGAAACAAGCAGGCTTTGGTATTCTTGTATGTGATACAATAGTGTGCATACTTTAAAAGCATGTAATAACTGATAACCCTGTTGGTTATAGGATCTTGTACTGTGCTTTAGATCTGGGAAAGTACTTGGCCCTGTGTGCAGTGCTACAAATCAGAAATTCCAAATGGAGTGCTTCACATTTACTCCTCTCAAGAGGCCACTGGGACACAGGTACAGCCATGAACCTATTCCTTTCTTAGATGAGAAAGTAGTAATGCGTACAGAAGCATGGGAAATATTATCTGGGGCTCTATGGCTTTGGAAAAGGTAGAGAGCAAACTAGGCCTGAAAGCCAGGCCAGTGACCTGGTGCCCTAGGCTGATCCCTGCCTTGTTATTTCTATTTCTCACTGAAAAATAGCACCACTGAAGGGAGAAAACGGGCAGTGGAAGGATAAAGTAGGAGATCTGGAATATAAAAAAAATGACAAAAAAACAAATACAAAAAAAAATGGAGCACTGGGTGAGCATAGCTGTACTCTAATCCTCTTTTGGTTAACATCATGAAGAAGCATGCACTCAGGCGTTGACTGTTCTCACCTAAGATGTTCTGCAATGTGTAACCTTGTCTAAGTATTTGATGGCCATTTTTCAATCTATAACTTAAGAAATAAAACAAAACAATCAAGAGATCTTGTGGGGATGGAAGGGATGCCTCAGTCATTAAGAGCATGTATTAATCTTCCAGAGTACCCAGGTTTGGTCCTCAGCACCCACATGACAGCTCCCAACCATCTATAACTTCAATTCCAGAGGATAGATACAGTGCCCTCTTCTGGCTTCTATGGGAACCAGGCATTCCCGTGGTACACATACTTACATGGGCAAGATGCCCATAAACATAAAAATTAAATAAGCAGGATATTGTAGAATTACTTATAAATTCAAGGCAATTAACAAACTTACTCTGGAATTTTAAGCAAATTGCCACATCATTCTACTATTGTGCAATAACTAGAGCTGGTTAAGTAACAGAGGGAATTCTTTGAAGTTAAGTCTGGGTGGGGTATGCCCTTGTCAACCCAGCATTAAGGAAGTGGTTGCAGGATCAAATTCAGCCTGAACTTTATAGCAAGACACTGCCTGAAAATCCAAGGACCGGCTGGGGTGGAGTCCAGTGGCAGCATTCTCCTAGGATGTTCAAGGTCCTGCATTCATTCTCTAGAAGGGAAAGAAGAAAGAGTGGCAATGTTGCTTCTGGTACTCTTAAAATGAAATGTATAATTAGAAGTCAACCTAACAGATATCAATAAAATATCATAGTATATTTAAGTGTCTGATTTGTAATCTTGACCCTTCCCTTTGATGGGCTTTTCTTCCAAATAAGCAAACCTGATTCGGTCACTTAATCTTTATATAAAGTTGCTATATCTGAGAAAAAAAACATCAGTAAATTTAGTCTTCAGTAGCTCCGGACTCTGTCAGCAAATCTTAACAACAGGTGTTAAGTTTCTTCCTCTGAAGTCATGCATAGGTAACTAACTAAAAAAGCAATTCAAGGGAAGTCTGAGCACTCCGGGGAAACATGTCCGCGGTCTTCCTGAGTTGAGGCAGCTGCTGAGCACTCCGGGGAAACATGTCCGCGGTCTTCCTGAGTGGAGGCAGCTGCTGAGCACTCCGGGGAAACATGTCCGCGGTCTTCCTGAGTGGAGGCAGCTGCTGAGGGGAGATCCCCTGTTCAAACTGCAGGCATGCCCCCACTACCCTAGCCATGCTTCACTGCATCTCCCAGAATGCTGTCACAAGTCCTAAGTCAGACGCAAATCTGGGGTGTCTGGACAACATGATAGCTCTCTCTGTGTTTCTTCCTTTTTCCTATTTTTTTTAAAGTTGAATATAGTCCCTCTCTTCAATTGTTTTGCTTTTACAGAGGAATTTTTTTTACAGAAGAATATTAAGTTATTACCAAATCCTAGATTTCATATTCTTACAGTGTTGTACGGCAAAATGTTTTTTTTCTGTTCAGTTTTTAAAAATATTTATTTATTTATTATGTATACAATATTCTGTCTACATATATGCCCGAAGGTCAGAAGATGGTACCAGACCTCATTACAGATGGTTGTGAGCCACTACGTGGTTGCTAGGAATTGAACTCAGAACCTTTGGAAGAGCAGGCAATGCTCTTAACCACTGAGCCATCTCTCCAGCCCCCTGTTCAGTTTTTTTTAAAACCTTTTTCTTCTCTTATATATTACGTACCAACAGAAGTTTCCCCTCCTCCCACTTCTCCCAGTCTCTCCTCCTCAACTGCTTTGTTTCCCTTCAGAAAAGAGCAGGCCCCCAGGGATGTCAATCAGACATGGCATAAGAAGTTACAATAAGACTAAGCAGAAACCCTCATGTCAGGGCTGGTCAAGGCAAAGGGTCCTAAGAGCAGGAAAAGAGTCAGAGACAACACCCACTGCCACTGTTAGAAGTCACACAAGAAGACCAAGCCTCACAACTATAACAGAGACGCTAGGGACCAAGCTCAAACCCATGTAGGCTCCGTTACTGTTGCTCAGTCTCCACGGACCTGTATGAACCCTAATTAAATGATCCTATGGGCTATGTTTTTGGGGTATCCTTGACTCTTCTGGCTTACACAATCCTTCCTCCCCCTCTTCTGAGAGGTCCCCAAGATCTGCCTAACGTTTGGCTGTGGGTCTCTGCATCTGTTACAGGTTGAAGCCTCTCTGACAATGGTTGGGCTAGGCTCAAGTCTTTGAATATAGTGGAATATCATTAGGAAACATTTTTGTTGACTTTTTCTTTCTTTTGGCAGTCATGTTGGGTTCTATCCAAAGTCTCTGGTGTATCCAGCCTCTGGAGGCTAAGAAGTGTCAAGGAGGGCTCAAGATGTAGGGGGGTGTATGGAATGTTCTTTTCTTTACAAGCTTCCAGATCCTGACTGGTGAGTGACAAATGGACAAAGAACCCTCCAAGAGCATTCCAGAGAAGCTTGTGGTCCCCAAAACTTCCCATGCTCCTCTTCGCCACATTCACTGTGATTCTCTTTGGACAGAGGCACAGAGTTCATGCAGCCACAGAGAACTTGCAAGGTGGGCTGGGTTTTCTCCATCCCATAGCATCTCCACGGACCTGCCACCAAGTTCCGTCCTTCAACAGACTCCCTTAGCTCCGCCCCTTCCCAGCTGTATGCTTCACTCCTTACTATGACTGTGATTTCCAAGACTCCAGGTTCAATGAATGTCATCAGCTCATCCCAAAGAGAAGGTCTAGGGGTCTTGCTGGGACAGGACTCTGTCAACACTTCATACATAGTATCACTTCCAAAGCTTGATTCTCTAACATGGTTCTAGGCTTACAGGGGGATTTTGATAAATTATAACTGTCCACTTTCGAAAACCAAACAACTGCTTGACAAGAAGGTAGAACACGTCTTTGCTTGCTTTTTATTATTATCCCGGGATATAGCTGTGTCAGGAAAATAAAAGCAGTTTCTCTATGTGAAATCAACACAAGCTATTTTTCATTTTTGAAGATGCGCCCAGGATTGCAAACACCACTGTACCTGTACTCTGTGTTCACAGAGTTGAAAAGGGGAATGTCCCATCTCCCTAAAGCATATACAATTTTCTTAATGAATATATATTTTAATTTTATAAGCCCTTTTGGGACTACACCTAGATTGAAAGAATGTTGGCTTTCGGAACCTACTATACAAAAGGGCTCTACATAAAATAGGTTGATTCTGCTCCTATATTAGGTGCACTTTAGGTGACATGAAGACCCGCATGTGACTGAAACCCATCAAGGAAAAGTAGGAAAAGTAGTGTGCACAGGTGGCAATCTCTGGACTCAATGTCTTCAAAACATATAATATTCATTCCTGGAGAGGGCTGCCTATCATTGAAGGGAACTACAAAGTTTGGCTAGTAAGGCTGTCTATCTGATACTAGCCAGCATCTCTAGGGAATGTCACAAAATACTGCCCTGGGCTCTGAGGGTCCAGCAGAAGAGTTAAGTCTCCAGGAGGCTCAGAAAGAGCAGCTGTACTCGCAGGCTAAGACAGGAAGGACTTGGTGGCCCTGGACGCGGGAAGCAGAAGGGAAAGAGAAGCTCGTAAGCACAGATGATGGGTAGATGCCTGTAGTGAAGCTCGAATGGGAGAACGGTGCCAGCAAAAAAGATGACCTTGACCTCTGGCCTCCACATACACTTGTACTGGCATGTACAGCCACAGCCCCATACATACATATACGTACACACACACACACACACACACACGAATAGATGTAGAAATCTGAGGTCTAATGGGCAGCAGTAGCTTGGTTCTTCTAGGGCATTAGACATATCAGATTTAGGGTTTTGTAGGCTTCCCACAGTGTCTCCTGTGGGCCTGAGAACACATTTGTCCTCATTAAAATCTGTCCTTACACTGGCATGTTCTATGCATTTCTTTGATTCTAGAATTCTTCACATGCAGTCATCTCTCAGAGACATGTGTTCAACATGAAACAAAATGAAAGGATCAAAATTGGAATGGTGCATGTATAGTAGAACTTTAAGGAACTTAACTACCATAGAGGGAAGCCCCAGATTTCACATCAGAAGACACCAAGAAGCACTAATGTGTTCACCTGGGCTGAAGCAGTGACAGCCACAGCCTGCCTGGCTCTGCTGCTCACAGGCTGCCCTGGGTACCACAGAACCACAGCAAGGAGCAAGATTTGCCATGACAAAGCTTCTCCTGGACCCTGGTGACTGTGCTGGTCAGAATTGATTCATGCAGTATAAGAGGTTGACCGCTTTGCTGATGTTAATTCCATTTTTAAAAGAGAGAGCAGGTAAGGCACCTCTCTTGATGCCTTGAAAGCATCATTGAACAACGCTACATAATTTTGCAATGTCTGTTCCAATAATTGGTGGGCACAAGTGCTGTGCCTTAATTACCTGGAAAAGCTACTTCTGCACAGCCAAGGAAGCACAGAGCTCTTTTCTTGCCAGAAAGGGGACTGGACACAAGCTGCTCTGTAAAAGCAGGTTCAGGGAAGAGGCTTGAGGGAGGACAGAATGCATTCACAAAATAAAAACACACATGGCTGTGTTATAGTCCCCATGCTTTTTGTGGAGACATCAGCATGAACACAAAACATGGTTGCTGAACTTACAAGGCTTACACTAACTACACACAGTAATTAGAGCATATGTTAAAAATGTATTGTGTGATTCCCCCAAACATGCATAGGTAACACATATGGAAACACATAGGGAAAGTAGGAGCAGGGAGACTGAACAAAGACACACATAAAGTGACCCAGAGCTGAGGTCAGACCTTTGAGGACAGTGCACTGTTGCTGTGGGGACCACAGTCATGAGGCTTGCTCTGGAAGTATTGAAATATCCCAAGGATATTCTAGCTGCAGGAGATGAATGACAGGTAATACCAGGTGATCCACAGTCCAGGTCAGCATCAGGCAGGGCAGCACAGATGGCCGGTCCAGGGCAGCAGGCAAGTGTACACTAACCATTCATCATCAGGAAAGATACAGAGAGAGGATGTGCAAACATTATGAGGATGGAAAGGAAGCCAGATGGATTCCACATGGGTAATTCTTACTTGAGCAAGAATTGAAATTTCTCTTTCAGCATGAGGACGTCAGTTTCGCCTTTATCCCGAGTGACATTTCTAGTCATTCATGGTGGTTTCCTCGTGGTAGTAGCAGAAACAGCCACTGACCTCATGTGCTTAGCCCTATTCTAAGTGATTTGTGTGTGCTCCTTGTGATCTAGTGAAGGTAAACTTGTAGGCTCATTTTATAAAGGCTAGAACTGACCCAGAAAATAGATAACTAGTCTGCTCAAGATCACACAGCTAGCAAGGAACACCCACGCAAGAATTCCTGCCTCACTTGAGACAGTAGACATGGGCTAAAAAGGAAGATATGTAAGACATGAGCCCCCAAAAATGGTTAGACATCTTTATGTCCAAGAGGTTCATCAAAGAGCTTTGAGATCAACAGCCATCTTATTAAGCAGAATATGTGCACTCGTCTATGTGGAGACAGTGACAGGGGAGTAGTTAAAACAACTAAAAGTTACCTTTAACTACTCAAAAATGAGCCAAGTTCAAAGCCTGAAGAAATGGACTTCTAGAAAGTTACAAAATAATTACGGAATTATCATCTATTTCTGGATTGGTTTTCTCAGTCAATAAACCAAGAAAGAAAACTCAAACAGTATTTGGCACCTTGCGAGAAAAACATTTTCTCCAGAGAATTTCACTCTGCATTTGCAGTGAGATGCAGGACAGTTGGAAACTTTTGATTAAAGTTGATAAACGGACCAGCTGGACTTAATAGTCCTTTGCAGTTTGACTCCTAATTAAAAACATAATTCTTGCTTTTCTGTTAACTCAACACATACTAGAGACTAGGCAACATTACTCGAAGGCCTGCATTTATTAGATGGCGTGAGAACAGCAGAGTTCACAAGTGAAGAGAAAATGAATTTGGAAATTTTCAGTTAATTCTGCTTGTAGTCACTGGCAAGATTATTCTGATTGGACTAAGTAGGTTATATTCTTAAATAACCAAGTGCACGCTTTTAAAAATTAATATTTGGCATAACATGGGTGGATGAAATAAATGTCTTTACCAAGTAAGTATGCCCTATAAATGAAGCAGAATAGCAAAGTAGGCTGGGGAGAAATGAGAGGCGAAATCCCTGTGTCCTGAGATGTAGTAGGAGGTCGCTTGCTTATTTTCCAGCCTCCTGGCAGCTCAGACCCACAATAACCACACAGAAACTATATTATTTAAAACAATGTTCGGCATGTTAGCTCTAGCATCTTATTGGATAGCTCTTATATATTAGGGCACCAATTTGTAATAGGAGGTCTCTGTCCATCCCAGTCCAGTAATAATCACACAGAAACTATATTATTTGCAAAACTGTTTGACCAATAGTTTAAGCATATTTCTAGCTTGCTCTTATATCCTAAACTAACCCATCTCATTAATCTGTATATAGCCACATGTCTGTGGCTTACTGGCAAAGTTTCGGCCTGTCTGTCTCTGGCAGGCTTCATGGCTTATCCCTGACTCCTCCTTCTTTTATCCCAGCATTCAATTTAGTTTTCCCACCTAACTCTTTTCTATCCTATCAGGCCAAGCCAGTTTATTTATTAGCCAATGGTATTCGCAGCATACACATCACTGAGATCCAGTTGAAGCTCTTCTGCCACAGGAAAGCAAGAATTCCAGCACAGTTCACAACTGCTCAAGGCTCTTCTCCCTCCTAAGCCATGAAACAGCAATTGTGTAGGAATCTCACAAGTAATGCCGCTCCCAGGGAAAGGGCAGGTGTTAAAGGACTTGCACAATCCCCTTGGCTTCTGTTTTTCCCTTATTGTGCTGAAATTGCATTTACATTTTACATCTCCACATACCACTTTCATCAAAAGACAGAGAGAAGAGAAAAGAACGTCTCTCCTATCTTTGGAGACACAGCCTGAGAATTGCCAAACGGTAAACATGGGTCATGCTAAGGCAATTCATGACGTACCTCTCTTCAGAGAAGGCCGGACTCACATACTCTCTTCAGAGAAAGCCGGACTCACACTCAGCTAGATCTTACTTCCCCATGGGAAGCATACACCCACACCTGTGCCATACTCTCTTCCAAGTGCCTCTCTTTCTCTTAACCTTTGTGCTGATGTCAATAGGAAAATATCTTCACCAAAATGTCCAGCTCTGCAACAGCGGAAATACTTCCGTGTTACAGACCATTATTTTGGGATGCCAACCAGCTTCTCAGACAAGAATCTGGAGGCGGGAATGAGAGCACAAACCGTGACAGAGCACTGCTCGCTGGCTTGTGGTCAGTGGCTTGCTCAGTTGGCTTATCCACATCAAGACTGCCTGTCCAACAGTGGCACTGCTTACAGTGGGCTTGACTCTCTCATGTCAATCATTAATCCAGAAAGCAACCCACAGGCTAGCCCGTGGGTCAATCTGATGGAAGTAATTCCTCAAGGGAGGTTCTCTCTTCCCAAGAAACTCTTAGTTTAGGACCAGTTAAGAAAA
>PVIU01011742.1:0-63691 GCA_004026605.1 Ondatra zibethicus | reverse complement strand
GTAACTTGCTTCCTAGCCCCTCCTAAGCTTCTCATCTCTTTCTTTCCCTGTCTCTGCTTCTGTGTCCCTCACCACCTCCATCTCTTCCCCATCTCTGTCTCCCATTTACTTCCCTTTCAGGAAATGCTGGCTGCAGCCCTGTCAGGCCTTCCTGGCAGACACAGCCTCTCTGTCCTCACCCCTGCGGGAGGAGGGAGGCCTCTGAGAAGCTTCTCCCTTGCTGGTGAACACCCTGTCACTTCCTTTTATAGGGCTTTAATGAGTCCATTCAGGCAGATGGAGCTGCGGCAGGGTGTGGGGACAGACACAATAATTAGAGAGGGTGCCAGTAGCCAGCATGGCTGGCACCATGGTGCTCGGGCACAAATGAAAGAGGAGCCCCGTCATAAGCCCTGAGCTGTGTGTCACTTCTGGGACCCAGGGTACTGCCTGAGCAGATGTGGTCTCAGTGTTGGCTAAGGCTGCCACTCTCAGGCTCCTGGGAGCCAAGGTCTCACACAGACACACAGACACACACAGAGCAAGTCTTTGTGGTGATGGCCCTGCCCTCAGGCTGTTCAGATGAGGAGAGGCAGGTAACTTGAGCCACCAGGCCCAGAAGTCAAGGGGGGGTGTGGCCACCAGGAGGGCATCAAACTTCGCTGTTCTCTTTCTTACCCCTAAACATCTGGAGTTTGTCATTTGCCACAGTCAAGTTTTTTCACCGAGAACAATCTGGGGTCTGGCAGGATAATATGGGGCTCTCCATCTTGCTTGCTTCCTACATTCACTCCTTCACCTCAGTCACAGATAGCGCTCATGGGCACCATGACACTTGCTATGCTGGAGCCTGGGGTGGGGGCAGAGAAGAAAGAGACAGTGGGAAGCGGTAGGAGGGGCAGAAGCAAGCCAGAGATTCCTCCAAGACCCAGCCCAAAGCCGCTTCCTTAGCATTGCTCTGTCTGAACTCCTGGTCCTGAGCCCTTGCCTTTCTGCCCATCTTGGTGGCCCTCATTCAATGTGTTTGTCACCAACCTTCCCTGGCATGTGTCTCCTGAGGCCACAGCATCCAGCATGGATAGCAAGATACCTCAAAAGTAGTGGAGCTCATGCTCTGGGGTAGGTCTGTAAGAAGGGCCTTCAGGCTTACCCAATGGCTTCTAGGGAGATCAGCAGCCTCAGGAGACCAGCAAGTGGCCTGGTCTTGGTCTCTGAGGAAAACTGCTTATGGCGAACAAGAAAATCTCATGTGGTTCTAACCTTTGGGCCATTTTAAGTCCCAAAGACTCCCCAGCTCAAAAACTTTACAAGTGGGGAAACTGAGACTCAACAAAGATTTTGTTTATGATTTTTCCCCCTGATTTTGTGTATGTGTTTTGCCTGTGTATGACGGATGGTTGTGAGTCACCGTGTGGGTACTGGGAATTGAATCCAGGTCTTCTGGAAGAGTGGCCAATGCTCTTATCCACTGAGCTATCTCTCCAGCCCCTCAACAAAGGTTTTTTTTTTTTTTGCAGATTCCCAGTTACTAGAAGCAGAACTGAGAAATCAAATCTCTGGCTCCTCCTCCTGAATCTAGCAGTCACCCTCCATCAACCCTGATAATTGATTAGTAATAGGGATGGCAGCAGCACGTCTCAGCCTGAGCTGCTGACAAGCACATTCTCCATTCAGCTTCCAGGGACTCAGTGAGGCAGGAGTTCATATCAAGTGGGAGACTGAGCCTCCGAGCCGGCTACCTCACACCAAGGGAATGAAGCCAGGCCTGCTTCCCAGTGGGGCTGCCACCCGCCATAGATGCTGTAGTTCTGGGACTGGCCTACAAACATGTTGGGTGGCCTGGTCCTCAGGGCAGAGCGACAGCTCCAGGAAGGACAGGGCACAGTCCAGCCAGCCTGCTCCCACCACCCTGCTGGAGCCACCAAGGAGGTCTCTAGTGTCATCCTGCTGGGGCCCGCCCTCTCTGACCTGTTTTCCTGGCAGCTATGGCTCAGGGTGGGTCAATTCTGTGCTGGGTGTCCTGCCAAAAGCCAAGGTAGCTGTGGGTCAGATGTGGCTTCCTCTAGCCTGCTTTTGCTCCTTCTGGTGCTCCACTATGAGACTTTCTCTCATCCACCCGTCACTCACTGCTGAGTGACATCTGCAACAACAAGCCCTGCAGCTCCCCAGACGGGCAGTCCCCCGCTGTGCTACTTGGATTTCCGTGAAAGACTTAATTGTCCATTTCCCTTCTCTAACAATCCAGCTACCCAGAGAGCCTCAGTCCTGTCCAGGAGTTCAACTTCCACCTTTTGCCCAGTAGGGGGCGTCATGAGTGACTTTCCTCTGAGCCAAGCAGTGACCCTTTGGGGGAGTTCAGCTGCACCCCTACCCCACAAAAGATCATCTTGACTTTTCAACATGTCCACCCCCACATAGAGGGGCAGAGTAAGACTGAGGTTCTCACCTGAGTATCCAGCTGCTTGCTTCCTATTACCAGGCATTGTGGCCTTGGGGGGTGGGGTGGAGTATATAAAGGCGGGAGGGAGGATGCCTAGAGTGAGGACTTCACGTCCGTGGCTATGCTGAAGCCCTCCTCTGATTTGAATAACACTTTTTAGAAGCAGCAGGCTGGGGGAGGAGTGCCCACACACCTGTAAGTAACCCCACCTAAGCTCTGTAAGGAAGCCCAATACACTCATTAGTTCCCTAGGGTGAACTTTGGCAGAATTGTGCCTTAGTTGGGACCTCAGAAGGAGGGGTAGATGTAGCTTTATGCTTCCCCCCCCCAGGGAAGAAATTTGAGCAAAAGGGGATCACTTTCACTAAAGGCAGGTGGTACCATGGGCCCTGTAACTCAGAATGTTTGGATGATAGAGGGAATGGGTCCAATCAGGGTGTCCCACAGCCACTCCTAAACTGAGGAGGATAACCAACTGCCATCAGCCACCCCAGAAGCCACAGCCTTTGCCAAGATGGGCTATTGGCAACTGGCTCTCTCAGCAGCTCAACAGAGCCCCAAGAAGCCCTGGTTTTATTTTGCCAGCAGGTATGAGGTGGGCTGAGGAGGGGTATGGCTCACTTTCTCCTCTTGCTGGTCAGGCCAGGAAGAAGGAAATGGACACGGGTCAGGATCCCACTGAGAGTACATGGCGGACCCAGGTTAGAACATTGGCCATCTGGTGCCATAGTCGACTCCCTGTGCACAGATGGCTCCTTCACAAGGAGCCCTCTGCTTGTCCTTCAGGATTCACTCCCACTAGGGAGCAGAAGCAGAACATGGAAGGGCTAGCATGGGAGACGACTGCACAGGTCAGGCCTCCCAGGGGATGCACATCCTTAGATAAGCCGCTTAACCCCTCTGAGCCTCAGAAGTCTCCCTCTTAGCGCAGGGACAGTAGTAGTAACCATCCCTGAGTATTCTCTAATCCTGTGTGCCCGGCCCCTTTCAACCAAGGAAAGAGGCAAAATGAGGGAAGGCTGGCAATTCCTGCCTCAAAAGGGAGGAGGTGAGGACTACCCCAAACAAGGGCGTAGAAGTACCTTACATGCTGTAGCCAGGGCCAGCACCCTGTACCTGCTGCTGTCTCCTGCGACTGTTCCCCTGGGCACGGCTGATTGTGCCTGAAGGATGGTGAGGAGCTGGGGATGACAGAGCTCTGGGAAGAAGGCAGAGCGTAAGCTAAGAGTTGGGGGAGCAGGTGGAGGGGAGCAGGAGAGCTGTGGTGTCTATGCTGAGACGCCCCTGAATGCTGGAGGTCTGAGGTTAGGAGCCCTGATTTGATTTCAACTGTAGATTCTGTACTGACTCTAGATCAGGTATGGATTACTTTCTCTCTGTGGCTCAGAAGGTTGCTAGGGTGGGGTGGAGTGAGGTGGAGTGGGGTGACCTGTGGCTGTGTCAGAAAGGTCCTAAGGTAAAAGATTATCTCAGCAGACAGTTTCAGTGTGAGTTCCTGGATTCCTGATTTGCATAGGGTTCAGGGTCACCTGCCAGTTGGGCCCAAGGTAAAGGGTATGAGATAGGAAGTTAGACTTCTGTATGAAAGCTCTTGCTCACCTTAGGAATGAAAGTAGAAGTAAGGTATGATGGTGCATGCCTCTAAACCCAGCACTGGAGGGGCAGAGGCAGGAGGATTGCAGCAAATCTGAGGCCAACTTGGTCTACATAGAGTTGCAAGTCAGCTAGGACTACACAGTGAGACCCTGTTCCAAAAAACAAAAAGAGCAACCAAAGAAGAATAAAAGTGGAAAAGTTAAGACTATACCAAATTTATGCTGGAGTCTTCTCGTCAGTCAAAAGGAGCCCTGCCATCCTGGCGGTGGGAGGCCCTGGGTGGCTTTGCCACATGAACTGGTTAAAATCTAGCTTTCCTCGGAATTCGCTGTCAGCATTTTTCATTTGCCTTTGGACTCTAGAGTTATGGTTTCTGTTTCCGATTGGTCATTGTACAAACCATTCAGTGCCTGTGAGGGGAAGCAGAGAAAGCTGGAGGGGAAAGGAAAGTGAAAGTCCCCACTGTACCCAGCCCAGGGTGAAGTCTGCACACTTCCAGACAGGGGCGTAGAGCAGGGGCATGTGTGACATGAATCAGGCCCAGGCTGGCCTGGCTTCAAGTCCCTCCTCTACATAACTCCTCAGCTGACCCTGTTTCCTGTCTCTGGAACTGATCACGTGAGACCCATGCCGGCTACTGGAGGGACAAAGAATGGACAAAAGGAACCGTGAGTGAAGACAGAAAAAACATTAAGAACAGTATGCTGTAAGTGCTCAATAAATGCCACATTGTGCAGTCAACAAACACCTCATGGAAACAAGGATGAGAACCACACATTAGATAAGGCTTCATGTTGTAAACCTTGGATGGCTGATGTGGAGAGACTTCTACCGCAGGGCAGTGAGAAAGGTCATGGGGTCAGCACACTGTTCCCACAACAACAGTGGATGAGAAAGGAAGAAGACACCCACCCACCGAGTGGGATCCCAGACAGCCATGGAGAGAAGCAGTGTATGGCCCCCTGCTACAAAACCTGCTGGCCTTCGAAACAGGTTCAATGAGCAATGCCAGCCACCAGAGGCTGGACACTGTATTGGGTGACTCCAGCAGGAAGCCAGTAAGGATGGTACAGCTCAGCAGTCACCAGGGATGGGACAGAGAGAGGATCAGGGATGGCTGTGCGGCAGGCATGGAGTTCTAGCTAGGGCGGGGGCTTAGCTGCAGAGTGCTTGCCAGGCATACCTGGGTTCCATTCCCCAGCACTTGCAAAATAAAAATCAATAAATAGGTGTGAGGTCTCCTTTGGAGAGAGGGACATGTTTTAGGACTCCACAGAGGTGACAGTTACACAATGCTGCGGGTGAGTAAGTGCCACAGAACTGACACTTTGAATAGCTAAATATCTGTGGTGTAAAATTTAAACAACAACAACAAATGAGTCTCAATACATAGCCCAGGCTAGTTTTGAACTCACAGTGGTCCTCCTGCCTCTGCCTCTTGAATGCTGGGATTATACCTACCTCGCCCCGATTAATTTCAATCTACAAAAAAGAGAAAAGAAAGATCAGGTGACTTGCCACAGGCACAGCCTCCCGTCTGTCAGAGTGTGTGTGGTTCATCACGGTGCCCCAGCTCCCAGGCTGAGTCATCAAGTTAAAGATCACCAGGTCAAAGGTGCCTCCATGGCCATTCATATTACCACCTGTGTGGGCAGGGACTGACATTACAGTTCAGGGTCACTGCCAAAGGGCAGAGGCTGGGTGGTTCTTTGGCCTGTGATTTTCACATCTACCTCCTGCTTGCCTGAGTTCTGTATGGTCAGTCCTTCCTGCACACCTCCAGAAACCAGGACTCAGCAGTCAGGCAGGCTCCAGAGTCCTGGGGGGGGGGCATCACAACACAGAATGGCCTTGGAGGGCCACATAGCATCCAAAGCCAGCTTTGCTCCTCTGAGCCTCAGTTTCCATAGCCAAAAACACATAACAATCACAGGAAGGTTTCGAAGGACAAGGAACTCAAATTGTGGCATGGAGGTGGGCATACTGGGAAAAGGTACCAGGAACTATTGCTCCCAGATGCCATCAGGGGTCAGCTGGGTTAGATGTACGTCTGAGGCCGCATGTGGCTCAGGGAATGGGCACAGTGTGCGGCCTCTCAGCAGGCAGCCATTTTTGCCACTCATTCCAACTCTCTTTTTTATTTTTATTTATTGCTTGGGTTTTTTTTTTTTTTGAGACAGGGTTTCTCTGTGTAGCCCTGGCTCTCCTGGCTCTCTGTAGACCAGGCTGGCGTTGAACTCACAGTGACCTACCTGCCTCTGCTTCTTCAGTGGTGGGATTAAAGGCATGTGCCACCACCACCCAGCTAAAATGTAGTAAAAGCTGCCCTCAAACTCAGATCCTTCTGCCTCTGCCTCCTTCAGCTTGTGCCACCACAACTGGCTCTTCCAACTCTCGATTGCCCAAATGTGCTCCCATACTCTCAGACGCTTCCAGAAGCTCACACTAAGAGGCTGTGAACAACAACCAAATCCTCCTGGGAATGGCAGGGAAAGGGTTTTCCCGGGAAACTGCTCAGCTTTCTGGAGCATTTCTACCCTGTACTGCTCTTATAACAAAGTCTTAATCTAAAGTCAGTTAATCTCTAAAACAAAAACCTGAGTTCTTCTGAGCTCCCAGTGGAATGGAAGAGGACTGTGGCTCTTAGTCTCCCCTCTTCCGTGAGCCACCCCCCACCCCAGGTGCATGCATGGCTCACACTGCCTGCCATTGCCTCCCTGTCCACTTCTCTCATAAAACTCAGAACTAGGAGAGCTACAGGGAAGGCCTGTCTGAGTCATCCCAGCGCTCCTCTGATTGGAGGAATGAGGCTCGGAGAGGTTCAGCTAGCTAGCTTGCCTGAGATCAGAGTGGGCAGTTTGGCTGATCTCTGGGCTCTAATCATACCACACCCTGGACTTCTATAGCACCATCCTCCCACTCTCCAAAAGAGTCTCCCGAAGGCCTACCTGGACACTGCCCAGATGACCTTCAGTCATTTTGTACAGATGCTGTGTCACTTAGGAATGGGGAGGAAAGGTCATTCTGGCCCCGAGTGGCTGCTGGAAACACCAGCCGGGTGTGTAAAATTCTAGGCAGCACCCTAACCAGAGCCAACTAGAAAAACCACAGAAGACATGTGGTTTGCCCTCTCGTGTCTTCTTATCTGTCACTTCAAAACTAAGATCTCAGTCTCCAAAACCCAGGTACAAATTCTCTTGGTGCTGGTAGCTGGGTCCTCCAGGCAAAATGCCACTGTCCCAGAGGCCCTGTGAGGCAGTTCTACAAAATGACCCCGCAGGTGAGAAAACTGGGGATCAGAGGGAGGGAACACCTTACCTTCGATCTCAGGACTATCAGCATTAGAACAGGGTCTCAAGTCAGCCCTTTGAAGCCTGAAGTCTGTGTGCACAGTGACATGGCTTTGAGGCTGCCAGCCCAGCTTTACAATTGCTCCAGGGCCTCATGAGGACAAAGTACCTAAATGTACAGAAATGCTTCAAGCCAGCTGGGTGGTAGCAGCGCACACCTTTAATCCCAACACTTGGGAGGTAGAGGCAGGAGGATCTCTGTGAGTCGGAGGCCAGCTTGTTCTACAGAGCAAGTTCCAGGACTGGCTCCAAAGCCACAGAGAAACCCTGTCTTGAACACTGCCTTCCCCCAAAATAAATAAATGAAAAAGAAGAAATGCTTCAAGCCTGTGCCCTGCACCAATAGATACTCCAAATCACAACATTTGTGGCTGATAATGCTCTCCCAGAGGTGAATAGGGTGTCCCTCCTTGATAGCCTTACCAACACAATGCCTTCTCCTCTCTGGAGCCTTCAGTACACCTCCAAACACACAAACTAGGCAGCAAGAATTGGGAAGAGGCTCCAATCTTACCTGAGTTGGAGTGTGGCCTTTGTGAATCCTGTTGACCTCAGAGGTGACACCCAGTCTGTAGCCGGCAGCCCTGCTGGACTGTTACTTGTCTGCTGGAAGGTCTGAGGCCAGCTGATGATGGTCACCCAGAACCACAGAAACCTGGCCTGTCTGTAGCAGGCTGACCTCAGCCTCCCAGCTGCACTTAGCTGGCTGTTTTCTACAAACATTCTGCCAGCAGCAAACCTCACCCATGTCCTAAAATCAGTAAGCTCAACTTTTGCTCCTAAAATGAAAGGACTTGGGGAGAAAGGCTCTTGATTTTCTTTGGAAAGGGACTCCTTAGTGTCCTGATGGCCTAACAACTTTGGCTCACACAAGCCCCCCGTGCTTTGGAGGGGTGGAGAGTCTTCATAATTTATACCTGTCTGGTTGAGACCCTCACTCACCACATCTCTCCTGGACCACTATACCAGCTTTCTGCCTGCTTCTCCCATTTCATCCTCTGCCTCCTCCCCCTCCAAAGCTTGACCTCAAGTTTCTTTGCTTACTATCACCAGGAATGCCACATGAGCCCGAGGCTCAAGACATCCCCCAGGTGAGGCATTTGGAGCCAGGACCTAGTGTTATCTGGCCCTGTCCGGGCATCCAGTCTTATTTCCTCTCAGCTCCACTCCTGCCTCTTACCACACCCTGGCAGGTTCATGTTCTGTGGGTAAGGGACCCCAAGCACCTACTCTGTACCTGTCCATCCTCAGGGGCTGTTGGAATTAAATGAGATCTAGAATGCTGGCCCAGAGGAGGTGTCCTGTACGTGGTCAGTGTTTATGTCCTGCCCTCCTGCCAGCAACCTTAGCACCCACCCTTTCAGCCCCTGCTCTGGACCATCGTCAGCTGAGGTTGCTCAATGGAAAGACAGCTGACCACAGGGCATGGTCCTGGGAGTAGATCAGGCCAGGTTTGCAACAGCATAGCTCCTAATGGATGTAAGTGTCACTATCCGGCAGTCCATGGATGGGTTATGTACCCCTTCTCCTGTTTTCACCACCCTGAACAACCCCCAGAACAGAGAGCCCGGTCATCTCCGGCACGCAGCTCTAAACGGACACTGTTGCTAGATTCTGAGGGGAGGCGACTCCTGGCAGGCTGAGGACAAAAGTAACTTTGTCCTCATGCCTAGTGGCTGCCCCATCGCACCTTGGAGAGGAGCAGTGCACAAGAGGCTCACATGGACCGTCTTTTCTCACAGGAATGTGCTGGTGTCCAGAGGCCAAGCCTGGCATTAGTGAGGAAGAATGCAGGAGCAGCCCCAGTGATGCTCAGGCGCGGGCAGAGGTAGAACAGCAGGTCCAGAGTGGCTCCCAGGCGGGGTGAGGGAACATGCCATCAGGACTAGGCAAGGCTCAGCATTTGGAGGGTGGCACTCTGGAAGGCATGTAGACACACAGGGCCCCCAGCCCCCAGCCCAACCCTGGGACTTTTGCTCGTGTGGGTTCTCTTTTACATTTCTATGACAATGTAATTTTTTTATATCAGATTGTCCATGTGGACTCAGCAGTGTCTGGCTCCAAGGCAGCTCTCACTGAACTACAGATACTCACTTCACAAATTAACTGTGTCCTGTGGTCATTATATTTCGGGGCCACTAGGGAATGAACCTAGAGCCTCCTGCATGGTAGGTGAGCACTCTACTGATGAACCTGTGGTGGTTCTAAATCATGTCCCCGATGTCCTCGATGCATCTTGATGATGAGTTGAGTGTGGAATCCCTGGCATTGGTGGTGGTGACTTACAAGGGCAATACCAGAAGATAGAGGGGACCTGTCCTGTGAGCCCTGGACTAGCTACACAGTTTCCTGATTCAGAACTAAGGAGACAGAGGCAGGAGGGTTAGGTGTTCAAGGTCATCCTCTACTATATGGAGAATTTGAAACCAGCCTGGGATATAAGAGATCTTGTCTTCAAATAAAAAATAAGATCCCAGAGAGCTGCAGTCTCCTTCCAACCGCATAAGGACACAAGGAGAAGGTACCCTCTGCACCGGGAAACAGGATATTGCAGATGACAGGGTGGCCCGCACCTTGGTCTTGAACTTCCAGTGGCCATTTTTGTGAGGAGTGGATGGCTAACTGGGACTGAGCTCCAGACCCTGTAAAGCAAACTTTGGCAGAAGCCTTCCTTGGGACACTCCTGTGAAGACCTCAACAGCTCACACAGAGAAAGTCTAAGTCAGCCAGTCTCCACCAACCTATCCTTGGGCCCTGGCCTCCAGCTGCTGGCTCCACCTCCCTCCTTCCTTTCCGGTTTGCGAGCTCCCACCACGAGCCCACAGTCCCTTATTTCCGCTCCCATGTGCACAGCCCTCCTTCAGACTCTACACGTTTCCTCCCACAGCCCCTAATTTAACACATGTGCCAAGCATGGGCAAGTGATGAGCAAGCTCTCCTGGGAACACAGGATGCGCCCAGCTCACCAGCCTTGCCTCAAACTGTGTGCCCGAGGGGCATGGGTGTTGAAGGGAGCACAACATGCTAGTGATTTCGATTTCCCTGAGTATGCCAAGGGCTGTGAAATGAAATTCCAGGCCAGCGGAACACATGGCAGCCAGCTCCACAAGGGGAAGCGGGTCCATGTGCTGTGGGAGGCTGGGCTGAGTGAGGACAACTGGAGACGGGCACATGGAGGGACACGTGGTAGCGAAAAGCTGCGCCTACAGCCAGCAGAGTCTGGCCACAGGCACTCCTCATAGGTACTTCTACTCTCACACCATCTTACAATGACAGCAAAGCGAATGAATGAGTGGATGAATGAGTGAATGAATAAATGAATAGATGGATGAATGAATGAATGAAGAAATAAAAAAATAAAAAGGCCAGTGTGCATCTGTGTATGTGACATTCAAAATAGACAAAAGCAAATGGAATCTATGGAAACAGGACCAGCACGGCTCTTGCTTTGGAAGGGTTCAGGGGAAGGGATTTCAAGGAATATTTCAGGTGATGAGACTGTCCTGTGTCTTGGTTGGAGGTATTGTTATAAGTCATAAGCACATAAACTATTTTTTTTAAATTTAGCTTTGCCTTTAATTATGTATATGTGTGTGTGTGTGTATATATATATACACATCTATGAGTGCAGGTGCCTAAGGAGATCAGAGGCATTGGATCCCCCAGGAGACAGAGTTACAGGCAGTTTTGAACCTTCTGACTTGGGTGTTAGGAACTGAACTAGGGTCCTCAGAAAAAGCAGTACATGCCCCAAACAGGTGAACCGTCTCTCCAGCCCCACATTAATTGTTTTGTTTGCTTTTTTTCTAGTCTAACTATTCCCCAAAAGAAAGACTGATAGAAAGAAGAAGAATAAAAGGGAAGGAAGAACAGGGATGAGGAAGGAGGATGAGATGGGTGGAGAGAGGAAGGGAGGAAGGGGAAGAGAGAAGGGCAATGTTGACACTATGAACCACACTGGCCTAGGGCCCCTGCAGGTCCCATCTTTGAACTTGAGCTTCTCCATTCTTAAAACGGAACAATCACTTGGTCTTGTGGTAGTCTGTACCCTGTGCCTGGAGGATGGGGCACTTGGTCATTTGTCTCTTCCCTTGATTGCTCTCTGATGTCGTCTTTGCCTATGAAATGGAATGAAGGGCTAGTGGTAGCCAGGCAGCCTTTGTTGGGAACTTGTAGGGAACTTTGTCATTGGCCTCCACTCTACTTCTGGCTGGCCCCACCCACCCCTGTGTGTGTGTGTGTGTGTGTGTGTGTGTGTGTGTGTGTGCTCATGTGTATGCAGGTACACATGTGGGTCTGGTATACATTCATGTATTTATGTATGTATAGGCCCGTGGGTATTTTTTTCAATTGCTCTCTACCTTACTTTTGCTTGTGACAGGGTCTCTCACTAAATCCAGAGCTTCCCTGCTTCAGCTAGACTGTCTGGCCAGCAAGTCCACTGATCCTCTTGTTCCCCCCCCCGGGGGGGCTAGGATCATAGGCACATACTGAGGCCCCTGGGTTTCCCATGCTGGTCTTCACACTTGCACAGCCCTCATTTCACTGACTGAGCCATCTCCCCAGGCCTCTGACCATTCCTCAAAACACACCAGTGTACGCCCTCTAAAATGCGCACTGCATTCTAGACCGTTGTGTGAAACTTTGTCTGCTTCTCTCACTTGCCCAGCTCTTCTACCCCAGTCAGACTGGCTCAGGGTTCCTCCAGCATCCCTCAGGGTCCTCCCTGACTGCTTCCATGTATGGGAGCAGGGCCTAGTATAAGAATGCAGAGAACCATATTATAAATATCATTTATCATCTCTGAATCCATGTGCAGTTCTAGAGCGTAGTAGCTGAGCAGAGGAAGGTGGAGTCACCACGAGGCTTTCTCCTGATGTCAGTCAGGTTCCTTCTAGGCAGAGGGAAGTGTATGTAAAAAAAAAAAAAAAAAATAAGCTTGCAGGACCATGACTGGGTGGATCATTCTGGGATCTGCAGGTTAGGCTAGCAAGCTGAAGACTCCAAAGCAAGATTCTTTTTTCCTCAGGTAAGTATCCTTGAGGAAGTATCTGCTTTGCTCCTCAGGCCTTCAACTGCTTGGGTGAGGCCTACAAGGGCATCCTTCTTCACTTAATTGTGGGTAGTGGTTACACACTTCAGCCGCCGAATACCATCGAGCAATGCCTATAGTAGCGGCTGAGTAAATAGGACTGTAGCCTGACTGGGTTGGCCTATAGACTAGCCTGCCCCTTCTCGGAAGGGATCATTCCCACTGTCTTTGATGTCCCTGCAGGAATAATTTCCCAGGACATCATTTCCATTGCCTTCTTTTTTTTCCTGCTTGTTAAATTTTTTAATTGATTAGATTTAAAAAAAAATACTAATCCAAATTCCCACTTCCTCCCCTCCTCCCATTCCTTCCACACATCCTCCCACCTCACCCCTGCTAATCCTAAGAGAGGGTAAGGCAATTTGCTTTGTGGAAGGTCCAAAGCCCTCCCTACTACATCTAGGCTGAGCAAGGTATCCATCCAAAGAGAATAGGATCCCAAAAAGCCAGTACATGCAGTAGAGATAAATCCCGGTGCCACTGCCAGTGGCCCCTCAGTCTGCCCCAGCCATATGATTGTCAATCACATTCAGAGGGACTAGTTTGGTCCTCCATTGCCTTCTTGGAAGCTGTCTAGGATGCCCAAGTCCAGGAATCTTTCAGCCCATTCTCTCCTTGTCTAGTTGGAAGGAGTAACTTATCCAGGCTCTATAATTCCAGCCTGGGCACAGAACCTAGTTGAGATCCCCTTCCCTGAAGTGTCCAGAGGGCTTTATTTCATAGCCCCAGAGCTAGCGGCCCAATGGTAGGCCATGGGGACCTACAGGAACCCCACAGCTGTTCAAAGCTAGCTCTATCTCAGCCCTACAGGCATGCGATCTCTCTTTCCTCCCACAGGCAACTGCATCACTTCCTCTCTTCCACCCTCACCTACTCTTCCCCCAGGAGTCCCTATTCCTGCTGGCCTGTAGCTATCATCCCATCCCTACCCCAAGGACACTGGCTCTGCTCATTCTACAAGGATACAAGCACAGTCATTGGGGACAAATGTGAACACAGATCAGGGTTCAAGTGTCCCAGTCCACTCTCCTACATGATCCTGGGTTCATTGCAGGCTTCAGGCTTCTCCTTGTGTTTCTGTCTTTGAAGAAGCCAGCCTTCCTTAAATGGTTGAGGACTGCAGACTCAGGTCATGGGTCCCCCAAGGCTCTCAGTTTGCATTTTAAAGGCACCCTGGCCAGGCCAACCCCATCTTCCAGATGTTTGGCCTGCCTCTAGAAGCCCTTCTATCTGGGCGAAAAAGAGTCTTATGAAAGAGACCAGAGAAGACACTAGGCCTCTATTGTGCAACTTAGATGTCACTTCCTGGGTGATGAGTGAAGTCACCCCCCCCAAAAAAAACTGCTTTGGGAGAGAGCCTGCACACACCCACAGGCACAGTGAGTTAAGGTTTAGCTCACTCTCTTAGGCCACCTGCTGAGTACCTGTCACTTCTCCTGAGCATGATCCACAGTGGCTTAGGTGGCCATAGCTTGGACTCAGTGCCACACAGCCAGTGTACCCAGACTCACTGGGAGGTCACCCGGAGTCCCAGTCTGGGAGGACTCAAGTCCATATGAAAGCTCTACTCTTCATCCAGAGTTGGGCTTTTGTTTTGTTTTGTTGTGTTGTGTTTTAAATCAGATGTGAAACTTACTAGTGAACATGGTTGGTGGGGTGGAGAACTCAGCACAGAGGGTGTTTTGAGGAGCACAGCACTGGCACCTGTCCAGGGAGCCACATCTGGGAGGACCAGCACCTGTCCAGAGAGTCACAGCTGAAGGACCAGCACCTGTCCAGGGAGCCACAGCTGGAGGACCAGCACCTGTTCAAGGAGCCACAGCTGGCAGATATATTGGGCCCACAGACATGAGCTTCTTCTCAGCTCCATGACTTTAACTCATTGGCACTAAACCTGGTGAAGCCCCTTTCTTTGTAATGAGACTTTCTGAAGACCCATCCTGGGAACTTGAACCTGTTCATGCAGCTCAAGGTAGATGGGCATGATGACCCAGCTACCCTGAACTCTGGCCACTGTGCCCCGTGGCTTCCCAAAGTATCCTTGTCAAGACTGGCATAGAGTGAGATGAGAGACACTAACATCCACCAGAAAAACTTATCTTCAAGATCACTCCAGGCATCCCACTTGAGCAACAGACTGCGTAAGCTACCAAGGAGGCTCTTTGCTGCCCCTGCATGTTGCCACAAGGTGAAGAATCTGCCTACCCTAAGTGGTGGCAGAGTATTTGAAGGGCTGATGATGCTCCGGTTTCCTAGGAAGTCACCATCACTGTAGTAGAAATAAGTAGCTAGCTGTGCCTCGAAGGAAGACATTGCAAGACCACCTCTAAGAAGAAATGTTTGTATTCATAGCTTCTGATCTGGAGCACCCCTCACCCAGCCCCCTTTAAAAGACAGTGTCTTACTCTGTAGTGTGGCTGTCTTGGAGCTCACTCATTATGTAGTCCAAGCTGGTCTGGAACTCAAGATGGTCTTCCAGTCTCAGCTTCCTGAGTGCTAGGATTACAAGCACAGACCACCAAGCCTAGGTTGTCTTCCTTTTTTTTCTTTCTTTCTTTTCCTGTGGTACCGAAGACTGAACATAGCACCTTATAAATGTGTCCCACTGAGTCACTGTCCAGCCCTGCCACCCCTTTTCCCTATTGCTTCCCTCACTGTATCCATAACAGATTTGCAGATGAAGAGACTGCCATAGATGATTAAGTGACAGAGACAGGTCTATGTGGCACCACAGCCCCCTTTCCTGTGAGCCATGCCCCAGTCTCTTTGTAGAAACATATCCAAACCCCTTAAGAGAGATCTTAATTCCTGGGGAGACAGGCACCTACCATAAGCTCATAACTAGAATGTGAATCTGCCCTGGGGAATTGGCCAAGAACGACATCCTCTGCTAAGCAAACCCTAGCTCCTTGCAAACCAACCACCCAGAATAACCACTGGGTGGCAAGGGCATTAACCCTTCACAGTAGGTAGAGGTGTCCTCTGGGACCTCTGCCTTCTCACAGGATGTGGTCATGCCTAAGGGTGGCTGGGCAGGAAGGTCACTGTCCAAGGCATCTGCAGTCTCTCTGTGTACTCTCTTCCCCTCTGGCCTCTCTAGTTTGCACCCAGCCTGGGCAAATGGAGTTGTGATGTGTATCAGTACAGCCCAGGCAGTGTCCAAGTGAGTACATTCCTTTCCAGAAGCCAAAAAAGTGGTGTTGATAACAGTACCCCTGAGCTGGTCTCTCTTAGGACAGAGCACTGTTTTGGACACCCTCAGCCAGGCTGGCTCTCCGTAGGCAGTGCTGTTTAATTTCCTCTGGTGCAGCTTGTACAGGGTGGTGGGCAGAGAGTAGAGTCAGCCAGCTGGAGGTCGACAGCCACTCTTGGGAGCTACTGCTTCACACTGCTGTCCTTGCCAGGAAAGAACTTTTTCTTGGAAGTTCATTATTTTTTCAAACAACCCCAAGGGGAAGCTCCTAACCACTGCCCTTTTATGATGAGCAAACTGAGGACCAAGAGCTTAAGTAATGTGTCTTAGGTCACAGAGCTGGTGACATACAGGGCTGGGCTTTGAACCCTGGGATTCTGGCTCTAAGGCAGGCTACCTCCACATTCCTAGGCCTCTGTTTCTTCATCTCTGGATGGATGATAAGGGTGCCTCCCTTCCCAGTTCCTGGGTGAGTTACAACATCTCTCAGGAGCACACTCAGCTGCCAGTCCCAGAAATAGGACCCAGGCAATGCCACCCTTTCCTGGGACAGGGAAAGGCAGGACAGGCTGTATTCCTCACAGCGTGTCACAGGACAGGGTCCCTATCCCTCTGGACATGGGGCACTATGAGAGGTGGCCTGTCTAGCAGAGGTTCCTTCTCTCCAGGGCCTCATGCCTCCAGGAGGAAGCCAGGCTCATGCGTAAGCTGTAGGGGCTGGGCCTGCACATTCCTCCCTGTGCTTGTTCAAAGGATGAGGGGCCCGGCACCAGGATGGCTCAGGGTAAGTGTGCTCAGCAGTAACTATGGAGGCCTGCAACCACACACTTCCTGGGGTGAGGGTCTCCTAGGGGCTGCAGGAATGGAGTCAAGTGACTCCAAGCACAGGCTTTGGAATCCAACACCAGGGAGGACTTCTAATTCTACCACCAACCAGCTATGTGAGTTGAGCCAAGTTACCTGGCCTCTCTGAGCTTGTTTTTCTTATCAATAAAATGGGGGTGAATTTCAGGACATCGAGGACAGTTTTGTTTGGCTACTGATTCTTAAAAAAAATGCCTTGAATCCCCTAGTTATGAATGATGATAGGGTGTCACATAAACACAACCATCTCTGAACACCTACTATGTGCAGAAGATATGTGAGCATCTACTATGTGTAGAAGGCATGTGAGCACCTACTATGTGCAGAAGGATGTGAGCACCTGCTATGTGCAGAAGATATGTGAGCACCTGCTATGTGCAGAAGGCATGTGAACACCTACTATGTGCAGAAGGTGTGTGAGCACCTGCTATGTAGTACAGCCCAATTGTTTCATGAATCTGTGTCTGCATCCATGACTTCAGAAAGGACAACCTCTGGGCAGTGGTGGCACACACCTTTAATCCCAGCACTTGGGAGACAGAGGCAGGCGGATCTCTGTGAGTTAAAGACCAGAGTGGTCTACAGAGCAAGTTCCAGGACAGCCAGGAATGTTACACAGAGAAACCCTGTCTCGAAAAATCAAATCAAATCAAAACAAAACAACAACAACAACAACAAACCCAAACCCAGAAAGGATAACCACCTAGGACCTAGGGGGATGAGGCTGGGTTAGTGCTGAACTGAGACCTTTCGCTGTCTTTTGAGTTTTGCATCGGATGACTCTGTGACTCTGTTCTAGATCTAACACTTACATTAAAACTAGCTTTAGTGGGTGTTGGAGAGATGGCTGGTAAAAACCTTTGCTGGGCAAACATGAAGGCCTGACCTCAGGTCCTCAGTTTCCATGTAAAAAGCCTGACACTATCTGGCATGCCTGCAACCCTAGGACTGTGGGAGGTGGAGACAGGAGGCTCCCAATTGCAAGTCTACTAGCCTAACTCCAGGTTTGGTGACATTTTTTCAAGGGAATAAAGCAGAGAGTGGTAGAGCAGGACACCTGACATCCTCCTGTGGCCTCCCTGTGCACCCCCCTCGTACATATACCACACACACACAAATAGACAAGTAAATAAATAAATATTAGCCTTCGCGATTTATCATTTGACCTTTAACATGACCTGCCAGGGGGCTTGATCGCCATGCATTTGACAGAGGAAGGTGACATGACTTGTATGGAGTGAAAAGAAGGGAGGCCAAGCTGGGACTTGGATCCTCTGTGGCTCCCTGATGACTCTGTCCTTGGTGACTACACAGCCTAAAAACTCTCAGACCTAAGTGGAGGGCCATGCTGGAGAGGAGGAGCCGCAGGGCCACGCCCACTGGCCTCAGGGAGGCGTGACCCTGGTGTCCTGGATCTGCTGGCAAGTTTCACAGGCTGCACCGGAGAACCTGCCCCCACGGGCCTCAGCTCTGCAGGGGGGAAGAAATAAAAATAGCCAGGGAGAGGCCAGCGGCTGGACTGTGGACAGGGCGCATGCCTTTCGCATGACTCTCTTTGGCCAGCCCTGAGAGGTCCTAGGGGTGCCAGGCCCTAGGCTGGGCCCCAGGAGGCAAAGCCCAGCAGGCAGGGCCCCGCCTACAGGGAGAGGCAAAATCTCCTGAACCTCAGAGAGATCTGTGTGAGACCTCTCACCCGCTCCCTCCTCCCAACGTGAAAGCTTCCGGAAGAGTCACGTTGGAGAAAACGGTAGTTAAGTTGAGGTGCCGGAACTTCCAGGAAGTGACAAAGGCTGAACAGAGTGACAAACGTGGCCCTAGAAAGGATAGCAAGCAGCCAGGGGCATATGGGGCCAGTGGGCAGGCCAAGAGCTTCAGCACTATGAGGCAGAGAGAGCCCATAAGGTTCAGCGGGTGTGACATAATCGCATCATCACAAGAGCCAGTTATAGACATATTTTTTTTGTTTTACAACTTTTTAAAATTGTTTTTATTGTGCTATACGTTTTTCTCTGCTCCCTTCCCTTCCTCCCCTATCCCCTTCTTCCCTCTCTCTTGACGCCCACGCTCCCAATTTATAGGAGATCTTGTCTTTTTCTCTTTCCTATTTGGATCCATGTATGTCTCTCTTAGGGTCCTCTTGTTATCTAGGGTCTCTGGGGTTGTGGATTGTAGGCTAGTTTTTCTTTGCTTGATGTCTAAAAGCCACTTATGAGTGAGTACATATTATATTTGTCTTTCTGGGTCTGGGTTACCTCACTCAATATGCTTTTTTCTACATCTATTCATTTGCCTGCAAATTTCAAGATGTCATTATTTTTTTACTGCTGAGTAGTACTCCATTGTGTAAATGTACCATTTTCTTTATCCATTCTTTGGTTGAGGGGCATCTAGGTTGTCTCCAGGTTCTGGCTATGACAAATAATGCTGCCATGAACATAGCAGAGCACATGTCCTTGTGGTATGAATGAACTTACTTTGGGTATATACCCAAAAGTGGTATTGCCAAGATCCAGTTATCTTACCCTCCACCCAATACCTCCCTTTTGCCACCTGAGTTCCTGGGAATGGGGAGTGGGGGATAGGTGGCACTATTTTTTGTTTTTTTGGTTTTTTTCAACACATACTTGTTCAGTAGTCGGCTTCTGAGGGCTTCAAGCTAAGATACCTTATCTTGGGCTCAGAAGGTCAGTGAAGGGGTCAGCGAGACAGACAATGGAATATGCTACTTAGGACAGTGCAGAGTGTGGTCTCTGTAACAATAAAAACCTGAGTCCTCTTCTTTGGATCTAAAGTTAAAAAAACAAACAAACAAAAAACCTGAGTCCTCTTACAAATGAGGTAGGGCAAGGCAGATGGGGGTACTGGGAAGGAGAAAAGACTGAAAAGCTTTTTGGCCTTGGGATGGGCCTTTGGCTTTTTTTTCCCCTACGGAGTGAACACATAATTGTGAGTACTGAATGAGAGAATGTCAGGTGATGAGTAAATGTCTCCTATGGATTCCAGTCACCAAGAGTGCGCGGGGTGTGTGTGTGACAGGAATCTAGGCTTTAGTTCTGGAACGCTAATTCCTGTGTTTCTGAGAAATTTTGTCACTATGTAACCAAAATGGAAGAGCCTTTCAAATGGCAAGCATTTCTGACTCTTGTTTCCACAGAGAGGCAGAGAAGGAGGGAAGGAGATGTCCATGCAGGGCCTTCCTGTGGGATGAGGTCAGCAACCTCCTCAGAAGGCTCTTGGAACAGTTTACACATGGAAGCCTGAAGGAGGAAGCTGTGAGAGGGAGGTGTCCTTACTCAATGGCCTCCAAGCCTCCTAATGTCTGTCTAGTTGCCTAACATTCTCCCCTGGAGAGTTGATGCTCTGAAATCGTTTAGGAGAGATGTCCAGCCAGTGTGGCTGACTGCTCCTGGCTGTTACCGCAGGAGTAGAGGGCTTTAGGGACTCCACTCTTGCTGATCTTCAGGCTTAGAAAGTGATCAATGGGACCCTGACAAATGACGTTAGATTGTCGCTGGCCTACCTGCGTGCTAATGGACTGTAAATGCGAGCAGATGAAATGAAGACAGTAGTTGAGTACACGAGGTCCAGAGATCAATAGATTGCTACTAGGTTATAAGAGATCAACCTATTTTTACTATGATGACCCAGATTTACAGTTGTTTATCAATGGGACGGTGGTATTTAGTGGAGTTGTTAGCCTTGCGAAGCAAGGGAAGTAAGAGCAGACTTACCGGAAATATATGAACAGCAAGTGGTGTGTCAGGAAAAATATGAGACTCCTTTAACTTGATTATAGCTTAGGTGGTGGCTGTGACTACTCCACCTGGCATGTCAGCGGCCCATACGGAGGCCGGTAAAGCCTCTCCCATTGTTCATTCGCTTTATATTTTTATCAGCTGTTTAAACTTTGTTTATACTCTTCTGTCACCTCCCTCTCCTGCCAGGGCCATGGGGGCTTGGGCAGAGCCTCTGGCCCCTCGATCATTCCTGTTACCAGTGTTCTATCTGTATAAGGGTTAGTCATGGCCCTGTTCGGCCATGGCTTCAGTGGGAAACACCAAGGAAAACTTCCCCTCAGTGCTGGCCTTCCTCTTTGTAGAATGGATACTGGTAAAGTTCACGTGGTGGGGTCTCTATGTTCTTCCTGAACAAGATGACAGGTAACTAACCCATCGGGGCTAATTGATCTTGGGAGGTAAGGGGCAAAATATTGTCCCTTTTAATCCCTCTGTCTACTTTAGTACAGGCCTCTGAATATAGTTGTTGAAAACCCAGAAAGTCAGTTACATTCATCTGGTACTTTTAACTACTATGGGATGTTGAGATAAAACTGAGATTGTGAATATGGGGGCCAGCCATGAAAGCTAAGTCTGGGCAGGCAGGTCATTCAAAGGAAATTCTTTTTTTTTTTTTTTTTTTCGAGACAAGGTTTCTTTGTAGCTTTGGAGCCTGTCCTGCCTGGAACTCACTCTGTAGACCAAGATGGCCTCGAACTCCCAGAGATCCTCCTGTCTCTGCCTCCCAAGTGCTGGGATTAAAGGATGAGCCACCACCACCTGGCCCCAAAGGAAGTTCTTTACTTCCAACCATTATCACCTGGGACTCTGGCCATCACTAAATTTAAGTGGAGTCTGGAGTCTCAATAGTTTACCCTGAGACAATGCCTGGCAGGCCGAGATTACCCAACCCCCATCCAAAAGCAGACCATTCAAAGGAAATTCCTGGCATTCCAAGCACTGTAGATAGAAACACCTGCCAGTACTTCGCCAGGACACCCCTAGACAAATGTCAGCCAATCAGAGGTCCTGAACCTCAGAGACCCCTCACCCCTACCTTTACTACTATAAAAACCCAATTCTAATTGAGCTCGGGGCTCTCTGTTTATTCCAATACGTTGGACGTGCGAAGAGACCGAGTTTGCAGACTTGATTAAAATAAAGGCTCTTTGCTTATGGGACTTGGTCTCCTTGTTGGCTTTTGTGAGGACCCACGGATTTGAACATAATAGTGAACAATTTTAAATAAGTTTTGAGTTGAATACATTTTGTTTTTTTTGGTTTGTTTGTTTGCTTGCTTGTTTGTTTTCAAGACAGGGTTTCTCTGTGGAGCCCTGGCTGCCTTGGAATTCACTCTCTAGACCAGGCTGGCCTCGAATTTACAGAGATCCAACTGCCTCTGCCTCCTGAGTGCTGGGATTAAAGGTGTGCACCACCACTGCCTGGCTACATTTTGTTTTTCTGAGTCAGTGCTTGTGTTACTTAGAACAGATCAATAACTTAAGAGAACTATTAATTAATTAACACTATTAGATAGAGTCTTGATTGAACTTTAACCTTAGAAAAGCTTTCATGATTGCTTAGGTGTTCCAGCTTCCTTTTCCATTCTGGAAAAGCATCCAGTCATCATAAGACAAAGTCTTACCCCACACAAATCATGGGGTCTGGTGTCCCCTCCTTAAACTGATTTGGGAAATAAATGGACCTCGTTATATGACAATAGAGACAGTAGGAAATTTTATGTAAATGTAGAACAAGGCAGCTGGGTTGGGGTGGGGGCTTAGATTAGCATGATTGAATAGTCCCCATTGGGGAGAAAGTGTTTATTTGGTAAAGCAAGTGGGTCCAGGAATAGGCAAGAAGGCAGAAAAACATCTCTGGGAGCCTTAGTTTACATTTGGAAATGGGTGAACTCATAGATAAGCATAGTGAGCAGTGAATAGGGGTCCAGAAGAACCCAGAAGCTTCTCAAGGTGAAGGGAAGGAAGAGTAGAGGTTTTGGTAAGAGTCAGAAGCCCAAAAAGGAGGGGCCAGAACCCCAGAAATAAGGCAAAGAGCCCAGGAAGAGGAGATGCTGTCAGAGCCTCAGCAGTAGGGCTAAAGCTCAGAGAGTCTACTAGAATACCCACAGTAAGACGAACTTGGAGGGGCCCCCAGAACCTCAATAGAATATGAGGTTAGTGAGGGCAAAAAGGGACCATGAGGGTGGGGAGATGCACAGCTGTAAACAGATGGGCAGGAATTCTGAGGGCATAAAGGATAGGAAGAAGAGTTAATGACAGGGCCGGGAGGTGGTGGCACACGCCTTTAATCCCAGCACTCAGGAGGCAGAGGCAGGCGGATCTCTGTGAGTTTGGGACCAGCCTGGTCTACAAGAGATAATTTCCAGGACAGGCTCCAAAGCTACAGAGAAACCCTGTCTCAAAAAACCAACCAACCAAAAAAAAAATTTACTATAGCTGAGTGATGGTGGTGCATGCCTCCCAGCACTCGGGGAGGCAGAGACAGATGAATCTCTGTGAGTTCAGGGCCAGCCTGGTTTACAGAATGAGTTCCAGGACAGGCACCAAAGCTACACAGAGAAATCCTGTCTCAAAAATCCAAAAACTAAACAAAAAAGAAAGAAATCTAATAAAGCCCTCTTTAAAAATCTATATTTTTTAATATAGTGCTGGGATAAAAGGCATGCGCCACCATCACCCAGCTACAGTAGATTTCTTTAAAGTTAGTTCCCTTAAATAGTTTTTGAGCTTTGGTCACAAAATGTTGTCATAAACAAGAAAGGGTAACAGATTAGCTATTAAACATATTAAGATAGTCCAGGGCAATTTTCTTTGGATCTGTAACATTTTAATTCTCTACATTCATCATTGAAGTTTTGATGTAGCTTGTTGATGGTTTTACATAACTGTAGCCTAGAAATGGTGTATTTGCTATGAACATAATAAAATGATTGTGTTTTAAAGAAGCAAAGACAGAAGATGAAGGAGACAGGTGTTCTAACCTAGAAGAGTTTAAATATAGATGCCCCAAAATTGTTTAATTAAAGAAGGGTGTGGGGTAAACAAAAATTTATTTATTTATTTATTCCAGAAAGATTTAAAATTGTCCTTACTTGTGGTCTTATCAGAATCAAGATTAGTAATTATTGCCATAGAGGAACAACGTGGAAAAAGTTAAGTATCTTGTAAACACAGGATTTGCAAAGTATAAAGTACAGTTCTTTCCCTTTAGTTTGGAGGGAGTCACAATTTATTAGTAGCAATAAGAAACGTAACTCAGGGTCAGCAATGAAGGGAGTCCCCAGTGCTCTCACCGAGACAGCAAGATGGGTGAAGACAGACTTAACATTTTAGAGAGGCTGAGGATTCAGGACTTGCCTTGATCTAACAGTCTGGGGGAACTGCAGAAGGATGGGGTGAGCTTTTCCCCCCAAAAGGCAGGTCTGGTCCAGGAGCCCACTGTGGAAGGGAATGGGTGCTGTGGAGCTGGGTGGGCTTGGTGGTGGTGGTGGGGAGTGAGTCTTGGGGAATGGGAAGCAGAAAGAAATGGGGAGATTTGGCAAAGATGCTTTCAGAGGAGAAGTGGGCGGTGGACACAAGGATACTAGCCACCACATATACCAGAGTGGAGAATAAGTTAGGGCACACAGAGAACCTGAGACTCCTTATCTGATTAGAGGAGGGAATTTGGGTTAGGCACGGTGAGGTTTTTCCAGTGAGGATAGTCATGGCCGGTTCCTAGACTGGCAGCCCTGGGGGTGGATACAGACCTGGCACCACACATAAAGGGAAGATGACTGGACAGTAAGTAACTTTGCCATGCTCTGCTGGGAGAGAAAAACATCGAATTTTGCCAAAGAAAGAGAACCTGGGTGTCCCCTGGAGAAGCTGGGACTGATCAGGGCGGTGGGCGGGTTAAGAAGCAGGTTTTGCTAGGGAGGAAAGCTACGCAGGGCAGCTGCTGTTACACAGCTGGCCTTAGGAAAGCGTCCTTTCTGGAAGCACAGATCTTCCATAGCAGGCTTTGGAAAGCACCGTACCGCTGACAGGAAGCAGTTGTGAGGTGAGAGAAGGCGCGCGAGCAGGGCGAGCAGGAGGACCAGGTCTAGGAAGCTGTTGGAGAAGGAGGGCCTGAGAGGCAGGGCAGCTGAGCAGGATGGAGGCAAAGGCTGGGATGCAGAAAGTTCAGATCATATTCCATCGCGTTAATGCAAGGTCCTTTTAACTCTGGAAGTCAGACATGTTGCCTTCTGGCCAGTGGTAGCCATGATGGATACTGTTGCCAAGCCAACTGTAATGGAAAGATTTTGAGGGAAAATGCCAAAAAACCTCTAGGCCATGAGAGGATTGCTCCAAGTGAACAAAGAATGGTGATTAGTGAGTAAAGGACTGTCAGGTGATGTGTGAGCATCTCCTATGGCCTGCCATTATCAAGAGTCTATAAGGAGTGTATGGCAGGCATCTAGACTTGAGTTCTGGAATGCTAATTGCTGTGGTTTTGAGGAATAGTCAGTATTTAATACAAACAGAAGCAACCAGTCTTCACAGACGGGGTTAGGTTCCAACCCCACCTCTGTCGCTTTCTTGTTTTATGCCTTTGAGCAACTTGCTGGCCTCTCTCAGAGCCTGGTTCCTCATCTTTCAAGAGGTGAGGGCCCTAGGGGTCCCTAAGCAGGCCAGAGAGTGTTGGATAGAAATCCCTTTACACAGAGTAAGGTACTCAGGAAACAAGAGTGTCACAATGCACAGTGAGCTGACTTAAGCCCTGGTTCTTCTGCCTTCTTCAGTGCAGAAAGCCCAGGCTTTGCTGTCCCCTGAGCTGTCAGTCCTCCTAGGGACAAAATTTCCTGGATGCAAAATACCAGTTGGTTGCTTTCTCCAAGCCTGATTTTCCCCAGGTAAGCTCACTCCTAGTAACACTGGTGCTGTCTAGGAGACTAAAATTTGGGAGAGGGCTTTTCTGAGCATCTCAAAATGAGGGAAAAGCACAGGCCCTGTGCCAGCCCATGGGGCAGTAAGCAGAAGGTTTCCAGGCAGAATCCAGTGGTCTCTGGGATGCTGTGAGTTTAGCCATCATTGGAAGTGGGGATGCTGTGAATTCAGCTATCATTGTGAGTGGGGATGCTGTGAATTTAGCCATCATTGGGAGTGGGGATGCTGTGAATTCAGCTATCATTGGGAGTGGGGATGCTGTGAATTCAGCTATCATTGGGAGTGGCCATGGCAACTATATGCAGTTTGTTTCTCAAGGTGAGGCCACCATGTGTCACTACCAGTTTTTCGTTCTATTTGACTTTGGAAATGAATGAGATAATAAGTAGATCTGGCAGTTTTGGTCTTAATTGAGTAGATTTCCTGAGAATAACATTTGGTTCTCTTCTTGGGCATGCATTTTAAAAATACTTTTTATCACAGTTTATGTATGTGTTGAGGGCACATAGCACAGCTGCAGAGTGGATGTCAGAGAATGACCCACAGGAGTCAGTTCTGTATTCCTACCACAGGAGTCCAAAGGATCAAACTCAGGCTGTCACAAGGCTTGGCAGTAGGTGCCTTTACCTTCTGAGCCACACCAAGGGCTCCAAGGTATATATATATTTTTATATGTCTTCAAAAGAGATGTGAAGTAGAGCCTTTGTATAATTCTTGCATGATTTAGTTTTGTTTTCCAATAGAGCAACTAAGGAACACCCACTCCTCAGAGCCTGGGAACTGTTTAGTCACTAAGGGGAACAGCAGCAACTCGGTACCTTCTTCATTTTCTCCCCTGGGAACGTAGGATATGTCTGTGCTGTGGCCCATCTCTCACCACTGGGAACACTTGGGACAAGCCCGTGGCACAGGCTCCATGGTGTAGGCTTTGAGAATGGTCTTTGTGATTTCATGAGTACATTGCATTCTGGATGGGAGAAGCCCTGTGGAGGAGAAAGGCCCTATTAAGGGAAAGGCCCTATGGTGAAGCCCTGTGGAAAGGGGCCTAGAGAGGAAAGAGGCTCTGTTGGGGAGAAAGGCTTTGTTGAAGGGGGAGAAACCTTTGGAGAGAGATGCTCTAGGGATGGGAGGAATCCTGAACAAGATACAAGTCCTGTGAAGGGAGATGCCTTGTAGAAGGAAGAAGCCCTGTGAAAGGGAGAGGCGCTCCTGAGGAGAAAGGTGGAAAGGGAAAAAATTCTCTGAATGAGAGAAATCCTGTGGAAAATAAACCCCTGTGGAGGGGAGAGGCCCCGTGGAAGGGAAAGATGTATGTAGAGGGAGAGAGAGGCTTTGTGCAGGGGAGAAGCTCTGTGTAGGGAAGAGGCCCTGTGGGAGGGAGAGGGCCTGTGTAGGAGAGAGGCCCTGTGTGGGCAGAGGCCCTGTAGAGGAGGGAGGTGCTAAAAAGGAAGAAGCTCTCTGGATGGGAGGATTCGTGCTGAGAGAAGCTCCTCAGAGGGAAGAGACTCTGAGGAAAAGTGCTGTGGAGAAGCCCCGTCATGCGGACTAAACAATGTTGAACAGCTGGACTTTGAGCCCTTTGCCCTGGTCTACCCCTGCCCAGTTGTACACCTTTGGCCAAGGTCACTCTTTTACTAAAACCAAGGACCACGGTGGCACTCTAGGTACTGTTCTGTAACTCCTTGTAGTGTGCTGCAGCTGGCCTCGCGCAGGCTGACTGTTCGTCACATGCCAATGGTGTTGTGTCTTGAGGCCCCCGTGCCTGGCGAAGCAGACAGCAGGCACAGTAATTCTTTAAGTGCAGGAGACGTAAAATCTGCTCTGCAAATAAGGAACGAGGCTAAAGGGAGAAGAATCACTGCATCTTTAGTCCCAAATAGCCCAAGGTGGAAATCTACCAGGAGCCCACAGACAGCTGAGTGGATAAATGAAATGCAAACTATAGGTTAATGCCTTTGGGATATTAAGTCAGCTGGGAAAAAGGAGGGAGAATGGGGAACACTTACATGGATGAGCTGCAAGGATAGCAGGCTATGCGAAGTAAGCCCTCCCAAAGAGACGCTCCCTGCCCGTCCTCTGCTGGCTGCTGGGACTGTCATTTCCTGGACCCACAAGCAAAGAATAAAAGTAAGTTGCAAACAAAAATGAATTCAACAAATGTTTGCTGAGGGTCTACCATATACTCAGCCCCTGCCTTGGGGCAACATCCTATGTTGGAGGATAAGAGGCAGGCAGCTGAAAGAGCAGGAATAGATTGGATGAAGGAAGAGACAGGAAGCAGGTGGGAACAAACAAGGGTGGAAAAAGATCCTGGCCGGTGAGAAGGCACTGGACCCGGAATCCTGGAGCTGCATCCCCAGGCCCGTCCTGAGCACAGGTGCAGGAGGCAAACACTCCCAGCCCAACCTGGGAGTGAGGGGGGATGGCCACTGAGCAAATATAGAATGGGTGTCTTGTGGGAGTCAGCAAGAGCTCCGAGAATCCCTTCCTGGAGGAGCGCTGCAATGACCTATTCACCTCCCTGCAGACCCCACCTCCTCAGAGTTCTGGCAGTTCCACACCTCCACACTAGAACCCAGGATTTCAGCATGGAAAACACCAGAGTTAGCCATATTCAAACCATATCAGTGGTCTGGTATGTACAGAGTTCCTGTTCAAGGCTAGGGACCCTGCAGGGACCACGAGGCTGTGGAAGCTTTCGTGAGTTTGTGGAAAAGATGCGTCTGGCCAGTCAGGGGAGGCAGGGTGATTGGTGTCCTCATCACTGAGATCTTCCAGTGTTTGCTGACGTTCTGTGAAGGCTCAGTCACCCTGTCTAACCTCTCGGAGAAGTGTAATCAACCTCTTTTGACTAAGGGCTTGTGATGGTCTGGCTTGTGCCACATGGTCTACCTGGGTAGGGTAGGGGAGACTCTTGTCTTCTTACCTCAAGTCACTTCTTCCAGGAAGAGACTACTTCCTGAATTGTCCTCGGTCTGAAATAATTATGGTGTGTAAACATAAATATTATGTCCATTTTAATAAACATCAATTACACGTACTTCCCCTATAAAGACCAGAGCATCATTAGCTGTTAGTGTCAATTCTTTACAGCCCAAGCAGGGCTGTAAACCCATGGCACTCCCTAACTAACCACTACCCTCCTTTCCTCCCCCAGGACCTGGCACCATGAATGTGTCCAAGTCATCCTTCAAGCCTATAGGGAAAAGATAGCACGGTGGTAGGAATCTTCAGATACACTCTCATCCAGACTGTATATGGTGCCGCAATGTCTATCACAGACTGTAGGGAAGCGTGACTCAGGTCTCACCTATAATATTCATAGTCTCTCGCCACTCTCAAAGGTACTCTTGGTGTTCTCTGGACACCTATGGATATTTAAATTGGAAAGATCACTGGAAGGGAGAGCATGACCGGAACTCAGGACTTTGCAGATGCTAGGCATGCAGGCTACTGTCACAACTCTGGCTTTTAGTTTTGAGATAGAGTCTTTTTTTTTTTGGTGTTTTTTCTTTTCATTGATTTTTATTGAGCTTTACGTATTTTTCTGCTCCCGTCCCCTTCGACCCTCTCCCAAGGTTCCCATGCTCCCAATTTACTCAGGAGATCTTGTCTTTTTCTACTTTTTACTTCCCATGTAGATTAGATCTATGTAAGTCTCTCTTAGTGTCCTCATTGTTGTCTAAGTTCTCTGGGATTGTGATTTGTGGGCTGGTTTTCTTTGCTTTATGTTTAAAATCCACCTGTGAGTGAGTACATGTGATAATTGTCTTTCTGGGTGTGGGTTACCTCACTCAATTCTAGCTCCATTCATTTTCCTGCAAAATTCAAGATGTTATTATTCTTTCTGCTGTGTAGTACTCCATTGTGTAAATGTACCACATTTTCCCTATCCATTCTTCAGTTGAGGGGCATTTAGGTTGTTTCCAGGTTCTGGCTATGACAAACAAAGCTGCTATGAACATAGTTGAGCACATGTCCTTGTGGCATGATTGAGCATCCTTTGGATATATACCCAAGGGGGTATTATTGGGTCTTGAGGAAGGTTGTTTCCTAATTTTCTGAGAAATCACCGCACTGACATCCAAAGGGGTTGTACCAGCTTGCAGTCCCACCAGCAATGCATAAATAAATTCCCACAACCTCTCCAGCATAAATTGTCATCAGTGTTTTTGATCTTGGCCATTCTTACAGGTGTAAGATGGAATCTCAGAGTTGTTTTGATTTGCATTCCTCTGATTACTAAGGATGTTGAACATTTCCTTAAGTGTCTTTCAGCCATTTTAGATTTCTCTGTTGAGAGTTCTCTGTTTAGGTTTGTACTCCATTTTTTTTATTGAATTATTTGTTCTTTTGATGACCAATTTCTTGAGTTCTTTGTATATTTTGGAAATCAGACCTCTGTCTGATGTGTGGTTAGTGAAGATCTTTTTCCATTCTGTAGGCTGTCGTTTTGTCTTGTTGACCTTTGCTTTACAGAAGCTTTTCAGTTTCTGGAGCTCCCATTTATTAACAGTTTCTCTCAGTGTCTGTGCTACTGGGATTATATATAGGAAATGGTCTCCTGTGCCAATGCATTCAAGTGTACTTCCCACTTTCTCTTCTATAAGGTTCAGTGTAGCTGGCTTTATGTTGAGGTCTTTGATCCCTTGGACTTGAGTTTTGTGCATGGTGATAGATATGGATCTATGTTCATTCTTCTACATGTTGATATCCAGTTATGCCAGCACCATTTGTTAAATATGCTTTGAGACAGAGTCTTACTTTTTTTTTTTTTTTTTTTTGGTTTTTCGAGACAGAGTTTCTCTGTAGCTTTGGAGCCTGTCCTGGAAATTATCTCTTGTAGACCAGGCTGGTCTCTAACTCACAGAGATCCGCCTTCCTCTGCCTCCCAAGTGCTGGGATTAAAGGCGTGCGCCACCACTGCCCGGCAGTCTTACATATTTCAACTGGCCTCAAAGATGTAAGTCAAGGATGCCCTTAAATTTCTTATCCTCCTGCTTCTACCTTCTGAGTGCCACTATGCCCTGTTTATTTGGTGCTAGGGAACAGACCAAGGGCTTTGTTCATGCTACACAAGCTCTCTACCCATCTACTGACAATCTTGTTTTCTTTTCTTTGGGAAAGGGTCTCACTCTATAGCCAAGGCTAGCCTGGAACACACTGTATAGCCTAAGCTGGCTTCAAACTTAAATCAGCCCTCCTGCCTCAGTCTCCCAGGTGCTGAAATTACAGGTATGAGCCACTCACTATACCTGGCTTCTAGACTCTTTAAAGCTGTGGTTTATTTCCTGTGGCACATCCAGAGGCTAGTCCCTTTTCCTGTGGCCCATCTCTTTAGACAGCTGGGGTCTCTTTCCTGATTCCTGGCCTTGTCTACAGGACATCTTCACATTGAGTTGTGGCCTAAGCTCAAGGACATCCTCCGTGTGATTGGAACTCAGCGAAAGTGCCACCGAAACTGGTGACTAGAAAGAGGAGGAATTCCCCAGTGAACTTACACACCCTTGCATCAGCATTCCTAGCAAACTCCGAACTCTGCGCTCAGGTGGCAAAGGCCTGGCTTATCTGTGCGCTGTACACGGATAGATATTACACCTCATCAAAGTCACCTGGGCTCCTCCAGCTGGGCCCCGTTGCTTTCAGTTTCTCAGTCCACTATGTCCTGTCCCAACTCAGGACTTTGTCCTTGCTTTTCCTGGAGTCTGATATATTTGTTCCCCACAGCCTGTCTTTCCTGATTGGAAAGAGTTGGTTGGCTCTTTTCCTCCCTCCCTTCCTCCCTTTTTTTTTTTTTTTGTGTATCTGTATGTGCACATATACGTATGTGTGGGTAAGGCTAAGGTGACTGAAGGATGTATCTCCTCAGGAGTCATGGGGTTCAGAGCGGGGATCAAACTCAGGTCCCCCTGCATGACAAGCACCCTTTTATTTGTCTCCTCAGCCCCAGGAAGAAGTGCTCTTTCTCCTTCTAGCCTGAATCAAAGGGCCTGACCTGAGGAAGGTTTTTGCTGACTCTTTGGCTAAATAGATTCCTCATTTGTTTCTTTTTTTTTTTTTTTAATAGCATTTCCCACAGTTGGTAACATTGTAACTTAACTTTGAACGGTCCTCTTCAGCTAAGAGTAAGGGTCCCATGGACACAGTGTTGCTATGTTTATCAATTACCTCCTAAAAGTCTACCACTGAGTGCCCACGCTGTTGAATAGAGGAATGTTATGGTTGGTACTTAACTTTGTTTCCTAGTCCTGGCATATGCCAGCGGAGCTGGGACTTGGTGTGGAAATCTGTCAGTTCTCTTAAGCCTCTGTTTCTTTCCCTGTGAAACAAAGATGGTGGTAGTCCCTCCCTTCCTGGGAGAATTGAATGAGATGGAATTGAGCAATGTGAAATGTCAGGATCATCATGGGTGTCATGGGTAGAACTGTCTCTTCAGCTGGATACATAGAAGCCTCATCCCTAGGACCTCTGTGTGAACCCCCATCTGGAAAGTTGGTCTTGCGGATTCCATCAGTGAGGATGAGAACAGTTCTCAAAGGGTTTGCCTCCAGGCCACTGGGTGCTGGGTCTGTAGTGGGGCTGGAAGGAGAGTTGAGGCAAGGGAGTCACATATCTTGGTATCTTGTGGTTGGAAGAAAGAAACAAGTTGCAATGGTGACATCTACACTTATATAACACTACCCCACCCAGTAGCCTGAGAAGAAGGAGCCACTAACTTGTCTGGCTCCAGGCTTGGAGGTCATTAAGATGGGTCCAGGTCTAGCCCAGTTCTGGTGCTAGGACCTGCTACTCTACATAGTCTTCTCCCTGCCTTGGTGAGCTTGGGGACAGTAGAAGTGGTTTTTCCAAGAGGGAATGGCTACTCTGCCTTTTCCAATGAGGCTACTCAGTGGCCCTGCAGGAGCAGCTGCTTCTGTGGCAGGCTGCAGGTTCTGAAGCTACTTGCATCAGCCCTGGGGTCATGCAGGGGTGGAGTGAAGCAGTGGAGTAGGAAAGGACAGGGGAAGAGGAAGCACCAAAGGCAACGGTAGGATCAGAGCTCTAGGAGCCCGGGGGCTGATGCTGGAGTTTGACTCACTGTGAACAGGGTACTGTTTTGGACCCTGTATGGGACAGTAAACCTTGATGCCTGATACTATCATTGTGAACATCTTAAAGATGAGGATGGTAGGAACTTCTTTGTGGCAGTGAGCCTGACTTCTCAGGTGGGGCCTGGCTTCTACCCAGTAATCCAGTTCCATGCTTCACCTCTGTGCTAGCCTACGTCTGCAATGGACAGTTGTTGACCTCACTGTTATCTCTTTATTGAGAGGGTTGAAGGGGTAGGAACTAGATAGGCCTTGGAAGAAGTTTGGGAGGATAATGAGGGGACTTGGTACTTACTGACAACTTAGTGTCTTCAGAGCACGGCACACCTTTGGCTTGCTTTGGCTCCAGTACAGGTGCAGGATAAGACTATGACTCCTTTGTCCCTTCATGTATGTCTTAGTTAGGGTTTCTATTGCTTGAAGAGACACAATGATCATGACAACTCTTATAAAGGAAGACATTTAATTGGGGTGGCTTACAGTTTCAGAGGTTTACTTCATTATCATCATGGCAGGACATGGCAGTGTGCAGGCGGACATGGTGCTGAGAGTCCTACATCTTGATCTGTAGGCAGCAGAAGGAAAAACCGTGTACCACACTGGGTGTAGCTTGAGCATATATGAGACCTCAAAGCCCACCTCCACAGTGACACACATACTCCAATACACCTCTTTATAGTGCCACCCCTTACAGGCCAACCATTCAAACACATAAGTCTATGGGGGTCATACCTGTTCAAACCATCACAATGTACTAGGTAATCAAAGGCTCAGGAAACTAAGTAGTTATAATCAAGAGGCCACATCAGAGGCTAGGCCTTGACTGAAGCCCTGGAATGGGGTTTGCACCATTTGGAGGAATGCAGGGCCACTGAGAAGGGAGATGTCAGGAAGGGAGTAGACTTGGGGAGGTTGAAAGAGAAGTCTCCAACCAGTTATGGTGATATAGTCTTGTAATTCTGGCTACTTAGAAGGCTAATGCAAGTTCAAGGTCTGCCTAGGCTTAAGACTGAGTACAAGGCCAGTCTGGGCAATTTTGTATGAATCTGTCTCAAAATAAAAGGTAGAAAGACAGCTCAAGATGCATGTCAGTTGTAAAGCATTTACCTAGCATACATGAGGGATTAAGGTCAGTGCCCAGTACCTGTAAACAAATAAATGGGGAGCAAAAGGGAAGAGATCTGAGAACCATTGGACACTTGGACTTAAGTTGTCTGAGCTGAGTTGAATGGCTAGGGTGCCCTATGTGAGGGTGCTTAGCCTGAGGCAGACCATGGAAATACATATGGGCATCATTGTTTAGAGCAGGTTTTTGTGAAATGGCACGAGCTGTGCAACAGGGGACAGGGCTGGGATGTTACCCAGCGGCTGCTTACTCACTGTGTGACCCAACAAAAGCTACAAACCTCTCTGGAGCCTCAACCTGTAGCTGCAAAGGATAGAGAACCCCTTTGGTGGCAGAGGTAGAGTACAGGATGGTATGTATAACAATGTGGGCATCGTATTGGTTATGGGGAATGTTGAATACAATCCTCTTAATCTGTGTTGCTTCACTTAAAAACTCATTTCTAAAGTTTTACAGACAAAGAAAAGAAAGGGCAGGGTGGGCTTTCAAAATCATCCTCCCTAAGTGCCTTGCTGTATAGATGGTGAAGCTGAGGCTCAGTCAGTGAGATGATGTAGGAGGGTTGGCCCTGCCTTTAACCCATCAGAATGCCACTGAATGTTACAAATCACCCTGCAACTCCAGCCTGTTGTTCTCTGGGTATATATGTGACTCTCTCTGGGCATAACTCTGCCTCAGCAGGTGCCCTCTAGGATCCCCACTAGGGCTGAGCATATCTGAGTCAAATGGTGGGGGGGGGCTGTCATCTTCACCATCACTGATGTGTCCTTGTGCAGGGGTCAGATACAGTGGGAGGTGCTCTTGAACCAGGAGAAGTGATCTCTCTCTCTCTCTCTCTTTCACACACACCAGACACACACACACACACACACACACACACACACACACACACACACACACAGCAACTTTGATATTTTTTTTTTTGCCAAACGTGAATGCAGAGGTTCTGCCACTGCCTCTTCCTCCGTCACTTTGTTTCAGCTAGAGGCCTCTGGCCTCCTTTGTGTTCCCTGGGGACCACAGCCATGGCACCAGAGCTGCAGTTATCCTGAGTTTACCTCTGCTGATCTATACCCAGAAACTTTAAGGAAGACAGTGTGCAGAGTGGCAAATGAAAAGACATAGAAGTCCAGATTGCAGAAATGAACCCCTGGAAAAGGGGTCTTGATAGGAAAACCAATGTACAAATGAGATACTCTCAAGTATTGATAAGAACTGGGAGCCAAGAAACAACACAAGACTGGGAAGGTAGACTGCTATAAACTGGGCATCAGGAAAAGCATATCTGGATAGTCGACACACCTGACCCTGGAACAAGAAGGAGCAGCAAGTGCACAGGTCCTGAGGCTGGAGTTCACATGCCTTCCTGAACTTTTGACCAATGCAATCTGAATCACAGGGGGTTTCATTAAGGAAACCACTTCTAGGGTTGTGTGAAATTCCTCACTGCCACCAAATCCTCCTCATCCTAAGTCCTACTCACTATGAATTTTTTCTTTTAAGGAATTCTTCCTAAAACTTAAAGAATTTCTAGTAGTCCATGGTTTATGAAAAACAGCCTGTGATTCAGTAACAAAAATAAAGTTGGGGGGTTAGGGTTCTCAATTAGTGAGAACATCTGCATGTAAGTATGAGAAGCTAAGTTTGGGTCCCCAGCACCCACACTTAAAAAATAAGTGGGATCAGGGAGCGCACCTTTTTCTTTTTCTTTTTGTTTTGAGATAGGATCTCACTATGTAGCTCTGGGTGTTCTGGAACCCACTATGTAGTACTGGCATTGAACTCAGAGATCCTCCCGCCTCTGCCTCCCGAGTGCTAGGATTGAAGACACATGCCACCACACCTGGCCTAAGGAGTGCACACCTTTAACCACAGCACTGGGGAGTGAACGGAGGAGGACCCCTGGAGCTGATTGGCCAGCCTGCTTGGCAGAATCAATGAGCGCTACGTTCAATGAGAGGCTATGTCTCAAAGTACAAATAAAAAGGTAAAAAAGATAGTGGACCCATAAGAGATGGCTCAGTGGGTCAAGGAGCTTTCTGCCAAGCCCGAGGACCTAAGTTTGACCCTTGGAATTCACATGGTTGAAGGACAGAAACTGACTCCCGTGCGTTGTCCTCTGACCCCACACTCCAGCTGAGCACATGCACACACACCAATAAATCTAAAAATATAAGGTGGAGGATGATTAAAAATAACTGATGTTACCCTCTGGCCTCCACATGTGCTTGCCCACAAACACCCCAGGAACACACGCACACAGAAAACAGTCAAGAAATGGTGTAGCTACAAAGTGGCTGTGCTTTCTTTCCTTTCAGATACTTGAGACACGTTGTTATGATTTTGAAACTTCTGTACTACCTACATGTCTTTACCTAAGGTCAGATTAGGTGACACCAAAAATGTGTGCAAAATTCTCCATACTTTGGAAAATGTTTCACTGGACTGTGGCACCCTGGCTCCTGGGGTCCTGAAGATCCTAACATTATTTATCCCCGCCTTTGCTCCGAGATGGCCCTGGATTTTCCACTTTCTCCCCATGTCATGGGAGTTCCACTGGCTTCCCAGCCACGAGTCAGGCCTAGAATAGGTAACCAAAAGATGTGTACTAAATAAATAGGCTGTGGTTTGTGGCTTACCTGAGATGAACCTCCGAGGCAACAAAAGTGGGAGCAAGCTGATGAAGGGAAAGAATTGGGCAAAGGAAAAGATAGCCCCTCTCCCCCATATCAGAGCCAAGGGCCTGAGCTCAGATCCTGCCTCCATCCAGAGATCCCATCCACTCACTGCCAGCCCCTTCTGGGTCTCACTTCTAACCAGTGAAATGGGCCAGTAAGGCTTTACCCTGGGGTCCTTGGGAAGAGTTAAAAGGTGTTTGCAGACACAGCGTGGATTCAATGAAAGGACAGCTCTTTTAGATTCCTGACCCTGGCTGGAGTCCAGCCTACCTTAGCAGAAAACTTCTAGTTCTCTGCTCCTCCCACAAGCTGAGAGCTGAGGATGGGAACTTCAGGTTTCAGGCTCTGAACCCAAGAGCAGGGCCTGGTGCCTAGGGGTGCTCAGTGAATCCAATGAACACATGACTGCACAGGTCACTTCTGGACCTGTACTTGCCTTTGTACAGTAGACACATCCCAGGCTTTCCTTCCTGGTACCTCTGACATCTATATCTGCTTTTCTAGAAGAGCCTAGGAGTCACATTTAGGGAAGGCGAGTGGGAGGAAAGAGACTTTGACTAAAAGGTTAGTGCCCATTTTTGGCTCCCACTTCCGAATCTTCCAGAAGATTTTTTTGCCTACTTAATAATCATATAAAAAAGCCATGTCACTTTTTTTTTAAATTGAAGTCTTTATGTTAAGCCGCCCACTCCAGCCATCTCAGGACGCGGTGAGGAGGGGGCGCGGACAGGTGAAGCCTGTGAGGGAAAGCGGGGGGGTGTAAGGGGGTGCGTGTATGTGGGGTTCTCTGCTTTGGTGGGAGTCATAGACTCCCACCGGCTCTCAGGACCCGGTAAAGCTTCACAGTCTCAGATCCCCAGGTCGACCTCGTGCCCTTTGCGCCTCCTGCTCCCCCACCCACGGCACGAGGGCGGCGCCCCGGCGCGCTGATGTAATCCCGGCGCCTGGGCGGAAGGATATGGAACGCGGCGCTGGCTGGCGGGGCGCTGAGGCCGTTGCCAGGTAACGCGGCGGAGCCGCTGCCGCGCACCGCCTCCCGCCCTCCGCCGCCAGGCGCTGGGGCCGCCGCCGCCGCTGCCGCCGCCGCCGCTTTACGTAAGGCGCAGGCCAGGGCCGCCCGGCGCTCGGCAGCCGCCTGCAGCCCTCGGAGCACAAGGAGAGGCTCCCGCCCGGCAACCTTGGCAGGTAGGCGGGGGCCGGGAGCGGGACCATAGCGGGTGACTAGCTCTAGAAGCGCCGGGCCCGAGGACCCCGCGGGCTGCGTGCGATGAGTGCGCACAATGGGCCGCGACGGGCTCAGGCGGCCCGGCCTGAGGGACAGCGGCCGAGCCTCGCCCCGCGCCCTCAGCTTTGTCCTTCGGCTGCCGGGGGCGGGCGCGGCGCGGTGAGTGGCGGGCGCACGGGCCTATGGCGCGGGGTCGACGAAGGTGACGGCCGAGGGCAGAAATGACAGTCCCCGGGAGTCGCCGGCCTGAGCGCGCCGCCGCCCGTACCCTCGCGGCCCGGCTTCCGGCCGGCGTCCCGGGAGCTCCCGGCGTCTCCCGCCGGCCCAGAATCAGGCTTGCTGAGCTCTAGGGAGCAGACCCCCGAACCTAGCAGCCCCTCCCCTCAGTGTTTGTCCTTCTGTAGACAAGCCTTAAAGGTTTAACCAGGAGAAAGTGGAATGGAGATAAGCTGGGGAGGGGGACATGCGACTCTGGAGTCCTTTACTAAATGGGGTTCTTGATTCTCATCACCTGCATCTCAGACTTTGCCTCGTTGCCCAAGTAACTGACAATGCATTTTCCATTTCTGAGTCTTGGCTTGCTAAAGAAACGGTGGGAGAGGATTGCTGAGGAGCTGGGGACGGGCAGTTTGGATAACAGGTGATGCCATGATAAAGACTATCCAACGAAAACCCCACGCAGGATTTCTGCTAACAGTATAGGAGCCGTTGCACAACACTTTATCGGTTTTAGAGACTTCATATTTAAAGGGAGGAAAAACATGCCTGTCACTCTGCATGCTGAAGGTCAAATATTCGCCCGCAGATATTTCGGGCTGAACCATTCGTAACTAGGTCTCAGGATCTTTATGACAGAAACCATTCTGGAACTGTGCCTTTGAAATGCCCATGGAGGCTCCTTGCAATGAATACTTATTATCTTGGATTCAGTTGCTGTTCTTGCCAAATAATGTACTTTAAAATTTTATTCTTTCACAAATTCATGCATATTTATATATAATGTACTTTTATCACGTATCTCTTATCCAAATAATTGTGATTATGTATGTATTCCTGTGTAAATGGTCATAGGTTTGGGTGCATGTATAAATATGTGCGTGAGTGTACATGTGAAGGTCAGTGATCAACATCAGGTGTCTTCAGTTGCTCTACACCTTATATTTTGAGACAGGGTCTCACTAGGTAGACCAGGCTGGCCAAGAACTCTAGAGATCTGCCTGCCTCTGCCTCGGAAATGCTGGGATTAAAGTCATGTGCCACCAACCTTCAGCTCCACAGACAGGGTCTCTCACTGAACCCTGAGTTCACCCGTTGGGCTGGATCAGGTAGCTAGTATGCTTCAAGGATCCTCCCATCTGGGCCTCTCCAGTGCTGGGATTACAAAGCATGCACTGTAGCATCTGGGAATCTGAACTTGGGGTCTTGAGATTGTGTGACAAACATTTTCCTGACTGAGCAAGTCACAAATGTTTAATCCTTTAAAAAATAGTTAGAGCTGGGGATGTCGCCCAGGTGAAGCTCAGGATTAGATTCTCAGAACCTAAAATAAAATAGGGTTTTAATTTGAGTGTAACAGGTTTTCTATGAACCTATTTTTACTTAAAAATGTGCCACCTTAGGCAGTGAAATATTAAGAGGAGAGTTTTGCTCTTATTAAGTGTCATGAAGATGCATGTATTGTTCTTTGAACATAAGGGTACAGATTTTTAACATGGCAATATAAGGCAAATCATTTTAAAGCATGACCAGTTTATTTGATATACAAATTATGAACATTTAAGAAACTTAAAAGGTGTTTTAGCTTGTCCCCAGTGGGCATGTGTCTTTCCTCTGTGCCTGATTTTATCCTAGGGCTCTTTAAAAGCAATGAACTTGTTATTTCCCATTTGTGTGGAAAGGTACTGAGCCTGAGCTTTGCCCCTGTTTTTGTATCATTTGATTTGGAGCAGTTAGTGTCCTCTGAGCCAGTTCTGTCATCTGTGAAATGGGAAGAATGGTGATCCCTGTCTTGCAGGTTGGATAAGCAGAGAGGGATGGTGTGAAGTAATTCCATCCACACTAAAGCTCTTAAAATGCTGGGTTAGTGCTGATATTTCTAAGTCCTCAGATTCCCCTACTGGCTGAAAGCAGTCACTTGTCTTTAGGCCACTATTGCTTCCCTTTTACTTTGCCTGACTTCCAGGATTCTCTTCCCAAACACGTCAGCCTCTGGCCCTGCAAGCTTCTAAGTACCTGTGATTTGGGGCTTAGAATGCAGTTATACGTAACAACAGAATGTTGGAGACCCCTTGCAGTTCAGCCTCTGTCATTCTGTACTGGCTAGCCCCCCCGCCTCCCTCTACACACATTACTGCTCTGAACATGACAAACAGTTTCGGACTTTCTTGATGCATATACTCTTTCTTCTGACCTGAGTGCCTCTTAACTTACACTTTCTCTAGTTTTTAAAAGTACTTATAAGATACTGTATCCTCTCTGGAGCCTTTGGAAGTCCTTCAGAATTAATTCCTCCTTGCTGTAGGCCTTGTCTTTTAGTTTTCCTTCCCATTATTATACTTGTGTGTATATACCTACTTTCCCTTGGAGGCCAGAAGACATTAAACTCTGACTATGGTGCTCTTGTTATTGTTTTACTGCTAACATCTTGCTGGGGGCTTTAAATATATGGAAATGTGCCAATGTTTGCTAAATAAAAGTCTGCCAGTTTTGAACATATTATAAGTAATTTTAATAAAGCATTAACATCAATTAAAGTGTTGGGAATGCAGTTTTACCACGTCAAAGGTAGTTACTATTTAAAAGGTTTCTGTGCAGTTGTTTTTGGCTTCTCACATAATATGTCCTGAGCGAAACTGTCACTCTGCCATCTGTTTCTGAACTGTCACTCTGCAAAGTGATTGTATTCTGCCCCATGTTGTGGGTAGGGGAACCAGAGTCCAAGTTGAAAACACTCCCCTGTATGAAGGGTAATCCTTTTTTGATAGATGACATGCTTTTTCTTAATTTTTGGAGGGAGAAATTTAATATAAAACATTACTACTTTTGAGAAAATTTACTCATTAACCCATTAGTACTGGATTGGAGAGACTCGAGTTTCAGTCTTTCTGCAAATCAAGAAGTCTCACCTTGTCTTTTGCTTCGTTGTGATCTGAGTTCATGGGATTGAACTCAGGTTTCTAGGTTTGCTTGACAAATGCTTTTATCCCTGAGCCATCTTTCTGGCTCTGGGGGCTTCTTTTTTGATGATCAGCTTTTTAAAGGAAAGATTTATTTTTATTTATATGTGTGTTTGTGCATATGCTTCCCTTGGAGGCCAGAAGACAGTGTTGGATTTCTTTGGAGCCATAGTTACAGGCAGTTGTGATCTACCTGACTTGGGAGCTGGAAACTGAGCTCTAGTCCTCTTAAAGAGCAGTAAATATTCTTTACTGCTGAGCCATATCTTCAGCCCCAGGTACTAGATTTTTACTAGCTCGTATTTATACTTCTGTTGCTCCTGTTCACCTCCTTTTTTTCATTTTAAATAAACATTCTGCCAACTAAGTTACATTCTCTGCCCCTCTATGCATTATTTGGTTTGGCTTAGTTTGGTTTTGGTTTTTCTGAGACAGGGTTTCTCTGTGTAACAGCCCTACCTGTCCTGGAACTTGATTTGTAGACCAGAGATCCACCTGCCTCTGCCTCCAAGACATGCACCACCACCACCCATTTTGTGTCTGTGTGTGTGTGTGGGGGTCTATGTATTTTTTTTTAATCAATCTTCCTTGATCTCTTTCCTCCCTGGCCCCTGCCCCACAGCCTGAAGCTATCACCAGTCCTTGGGGAAGGAAGAATGTACCCTCTCGTCCCTTGGCAGTGTTGAAAGGTTAATAATGCACTCTAAAAGCATTACCACCGTGCTTATTCTTTTATTCACATCTGAAATTGTATGCGTTCTTGTTACCTCATAGGTTAGGCAGCTCCCAGAACACCTGGTATAAAAACCTCTGGGAGGGAAGCTCTATTTTGGCTCAGTGTTTCTGAGCTTACATGTTCCTATCATGAAAGGCATGGTGGCTGGAAGATCTCAACCTGATGGAAGCCAGGGAGCAGTGAAAGACAGACAAATAGGGGCCAAAGACCGATACCCCAAGGACCTTCCTCCAGTGACCTACTTCTTTCTTCTAAGTTTCACCTTCTAATGTTTTCAGTACCTTCAAAAATAGTGCCCTCAGCTGGAGACCAAATGTTCAAATGAGACTGATCCATTCCACCCCAGTCCCCAAAGGTTCATGGGCACCTCATAATGCAAAATGTATTTATTCTATTTCATGAGTCCCAATGTATTATATTTTTTATATTTATTTATTATGTGTACAATATTCTGTCTGTGTGTATGCCTGCAGGCCAGAAGAGGGCACCAGACCCCATTACAGATGGTTGTGAGCCACCATGTGGTTGCTGGGAATTGAACTCAGGACCTTTGGAAGAGCAGGCAATGCTCTTAACCTCTGAGCCATCTCTCCAGCCCCCCAAATGTATTATATTTTAATATTGCTCAAAAGTTCCAAGTCTAAAGTCTCTTCTGAGACTGGAGGCAGTCGCTCAGCTACAAGTCCCAGTAAAATAAAAAAAATAAAATTGCATACAAAAGGGCACAGAATAAACATTTCCATTCTAAAAAGCATAGCAGAATAACTATTGAGGATTGAACAAAGCAAGATCATAACCCAACAGGCAAACTTTAAATCTTGTGACTCCCAAGTCTGTTATCTGAAGTGTGTTGTGACTTTCAATGGGTTTGGACAGCTCTGCCCATTTGGCTTTGCTGTTTGCATGCAACCCATATGACCTTTCTTGGGTTGGTCCCACTCAGTGCCATCTTGGGCTGTCATAGTGCAGGGACCCTAATTTTATCACACATTTCCTGACCTCTCAGGCATTTCTTTGAAATCTGGGTGGAAGCCCCTATGTCCCTTAAGTGTATTTTTCTTGCCTACTAACCCAACATCACTCAGTAGTACCTGCTATAGGAGTAGCCAGGCTCCCATACAGCAGCCTCAAGAGCACTGGGTGGCTTAGCATAGTAAAACAAATCCTGAGGAAACAGCTTCCTAGGTAGCCTTGGTCTTGTCTGGTCATAGTGTTCTTAAAGCTCTCTCTTCTCAAGGGGGAAGTATTCTAAATTAGTTTATGTTTTACTGTCCTTGAACCTGTGATGTGTGGGGTCTGGCCAGTTTCTGAGATGCCCAGAAGACACCTTTTTTCTTGATGCTAATTCTTGGCTTTTTTATATTGGCTCTAATTTCAGTAGTCACATTTTCTTTGGCTTCAACTTTACCTTTGCTGCTTTTCTGACCACGTTGCAAACTTTTCAGCAGTTTTTGCTTTTTTTCTTATAAATTTTAGGAGCTATTAGCTAAACTCATTCATGGCCGGAATGCTCAGCTACCTTGGCATTTCTAATGGGTCACTTGTAAACTCAGCTTGTCACAGAGTTTGGAGTTTTGGGAAATGGATAAAATTTAGACTTGGTTTTGTTATAATGTAACATGTTCAGTCTCTGGTCCAGATCCCAGCAGTCTTTGCTTCCATCTGAAACCCGTCTTTATTGTTCACATTCCTAGTGGCTTCTGGTCTTCTGAGCTGCCACCAAGATTGTCCCTTAAGCTCTGTTGCTAGTATTCTTGACTTTGGTTTGTTTTCTGAAGTCTTTCATATTCCTGCTGTGAGCCAGGTCAAAGGCTTCTGACCCACATCAACAGCCGTCAGCAATGACTTAACCGTTCTGGGACCAATTTTCTGTGTTAGACTTTAGTCATCATGACAAAATATCTGACAAGCACAGCTAAGTGGGAGAAAGGTTTGTGTTGGCTTGTAGTTTCAGTACCCTCATGGTGGAAGGACATATGGTAGAGCAAAGTTTCTTACCTCCTGACAGCCAGGAAGAGAGAGAGAGAAGGGGAGAGGACATGGCGATGAGAGATAGACAAATAAGATATCCCTAAGATCTATCAAAGTGCCCTACTTCCTCCAGCTAAACTTGTCCCTTAAGATTTCCAGCATTTCCCAGTACAGTGCCACTCATCTGCAGAAGACCACGTGTTCAGCATGTGTGCCTGTGGGGGACATTTCAGATTCAAGCCACAGCACCTTGTATCCTACATGAAATTGCTGCCTATCTCATGATTGTCCCATTCCTGTTTTTGTCCTTTCCACCCTGCATGCCACTGAAATCTTGAAGACTTGGCTGACATATTCTTTGTACTTCTGTAACCTGATTTTCGGAAAGAATGAACTCTTTACCCTCCCACATAGTGTTTACCTGATACCTCAAGCTTTTTTTCCAGTGTAATTATTATTATAATTTGTTTTATGAGCATGTTTGGATTTGCATGAATCACATGTGTGCAGGTGCCTATGGAGGCCAAATCTCCTGGAACTGGAGGTATAGGCAGTTGCAAGCTGCTCATTGTGTATGTTGGGAACTAAGCCTGGGTCATCTACAAGAGCAATAAGCACTCTTAACTGCTAAATCTCAAGCAGTTAAGTCTAGTCTAGTCCCTCAAGTTGTTTTGTTGTTGATGCTTGCTTATGACATTTTAGGGTTTTGTGTGTTTCTCTGTTTTTGTTTTGCATGGTGGCATCGCCTGGATTTTAATTTCTTAAGGGAACAAAGGAGACTCTTATTTGATGATTCTTTCTAATGTGCAGTATACTCTTTTTGCACAGTACTCATTCATTAGATGTTTGACTGAATTAACTCAGAATCACTTTGCAGTGGGATTTCAGAAGGAAAGGACTTGGGTCAAAGTAGCTTTTTGGGAGAATTTTGTGACTTAGTTTAGGGCTCAATATATAGCAGGTATCAGTAAGTGACAGCTTTTAGCTCATTTGAACAGATGTAGAAAACACTAGAGCTTGGTGCTTTAGCTACTTTGGTGTTGGTGTTACCATAGTACCTTATGAAAACAATTTCAGTAATTTTGGGCTCATGGTTTCATAGGATTTTAGTTCATCTGGGGACAGCATGTGGGAACACTTCACTTCATGGTGGCAGAAGCATATGGTGGAGGCTGTTCATATCACAGCAAACCAGCAAGCAGAAAGTGAGACAGGAAATGGGCAGGGATAACGTAAACCCAGAGTCATTCCTTTCCAGATGACCTCCTTCCTTCAGCTAGTTCTACCTTCTGAAGAGACCAGTCCTCAAGTAGCACTGTTAATGAGGAACCAAACATTCAGAACATGAACCAGTGGGGGATATTGCATATTCAGATTCTTAATTTTGGCTTTTCATGTCCCAGGGCTCATGGTCATCTCATATACACAATGCATTTGATTCAAATTCAACTTCTTGACAGTTTGACATTGTTCAAAAGTCTGGTGCCGAGTGGTCAGCCCTGAGACACACAGGTAACTTTATATGGATTGAATAGGTTGTATTTATATATTGAGGGAAAAATATACATGTATTTGTTTGTATATCTAAACAATTAAAGAAAATAAAAGGCTATGAATTTGAGAGACAAGAGAGTGCCTGGGAAGGTTTGGAGGGAGGAAAGGGAAGGGGAGAAATGGTATACTGTAATTTCAAAAAATAAGAAACTTACAAAAAAATAGTTCAATGTCTCTATAAGATTCAAAGTAGCCTCTTAGCTGTTGGCCCTTCTATTTGTGATGGTTAATTTTCATTGTCAACTCAACTAGATTTAGAATTAGGAAAGAAATGTCTGGACATATCTATGAGAGTGTTTTCACAGACATTTAACTGAGGAGTAAAGATCCATTCTGAACGTGGGTGGTACCATCTACCCACAGATTGAGGTCTAGGATAAAATGGAAGCCAGCGGAGCACCATCATTCATCTCTCAGTTTCCTGTCTGCAGACAATGTGTGACTACTCACCGTGTACTGCAGCCATGCTTTCCCTGCCATGATGGACTGCAAATCTTCCTTTAAGGTGCTTTGGTCAGATACTTTGTCACAACAGTGAGAAAAGTACTTAACACTTTGTAAAGTCAAAACTGAATCCCATGCTTTTGTGTACAATGACATAGTAAACATTACCACCTAAAAGGGATGAGATAGAATGGAGAAATAGCAAGAAAGGGTGGGCAAAAGCAAAGTTGAAACCCAGGTTGGCAAACAATAAGTCCTATAGCTCCTGGGACAGGTGGTGATGTGATCCGAGCTTCAGTGACCTGGGTAGCTCTTGCCATCCCACTGCACATGACCTCTCTGCTGTACTGGTTCCAATTGGTATCTTTCTTCAGCAGATGTTCTATGCTCCTGGCATCTCCAATATCTTGGTGTCTCTTATGACTTAGGCTTTTTTCCCCACCCTCACAGCTTTTATGCATGGTCTCTCAAGGAATCTGACCTTGTTACACATTGCCTGACCTTCCTAACAAATCCGGGTAGAAGCCTCTATATTTCTGTAATGGTAGCATTCTGCATACCTGCAAAACCTGTATCCAACATGTGGCTTAACTCCAATTCAGTCAGTAACCAGGCTTCTTTGGAGCACAACTGTAGCAGGTTTTTGAGTGCTTGGATGGCTGGACCTGGGAAAACATTCTCCTAGGCAGCTCCCATCAAAGAAAGGCCTTTCACAAGAATTTTTAATTGTATTGCCCTGCAACCTGTCATAGGTGAGTTTGGCTAATTTCCTATTGTGCAGTGACAGACCTCTTGGCTTCCAGTCTCTAATAATCACACACTTTTTGTCTGCAGCTTCCAGCTCAATCCTTTTCTGTGCAGATTTTACATTGGTCAAATCCTCTGTTCTGTTTGCTGTCAGTTCTCACTGTAAACCTGGCTAGAAGCCTTCAGTAACAACATTGCCATAGCCCAGATACTTTCTGCCACAATAATTAGCCAATTAGCTTTTTTGCTTTTTGTAACCTTTATTTTTATGTTATGTGTATAGCTGTTTTGCTTGCATGTGTGTTTATCAGGTGTGAGCAGTACCCAAGGAAGCCCGAAGCGAGTGCTTGATCGTCTGAGACTGGGATTCCAGGCAGTTGTGAGCTACCCTGCGGGTGCTGGGAATTGAACTAGGGTCCTCTGGAATCAACCAGTGTTCTTAACCACTGATCTGTTTCTTCAACTTCTAGTCAATTAGCTTTAAACTCAGCCTTCCACAGAAGTTTTCTGGGCCCCACCAGCATCATATATGATGGTCTTTTTAGCATTCTATCCCATTTCTGTAAACGCATTAAATTTTTCCCACAAGTCATTTCCAGAGGCTACTTTGACATATTTAGTCTCAGGAGACCCTTCTTTTGGTATAATTTTTCTTATCCACTTTTCATTGGTTGTGACCAAATGCCCAACAGAAACAAATTACAGGAGAAGAAGGTGATTTGGGCTCATGGGTTCAGTTTTTCAGGTCAGGAAGACATGGCTGGGAAGTTCAATGGAAGCATGTGGCAGAGGCTGTTCACATCATGGTGGGTGATGAAGCACATGGTGAGATAGGATGGTCATAGATAATATACCCCCAAGGTCCTCTTCCCCCATGACCTAATCTTCTAGCTAGGTCCCACTTGCCCAAATTTCTAAAGCCTCCCAAAATTATACCACCATCTGGGAACCAAGCAATTTAAACAAGAGCCTGCGGGGGATATTCTGGAGTTGAATCATAGTATTGACTTGGTTGATTATTTACACTACTTTTTTTTTTTTTGAGACAGGGTCTCTCTATGTACTTCTGCTCCTCAACATGTAGACCAGGCTGACCTTGAACTCACAAAGATCTGCCTGCTTCTGCCTTCTGAGTGCTGTAGTTAAAGGTATGCGCCACCAGCACCTGGCTTTGTTTGCACTACTTTATTATGACAGTGCCCACAGATTTAATTCTAACACATGTATATAAAGTAAACGTCATCTCTTCAGCTATACCTACATTTCTTTTTTGGCTTAGGAATGAACTGGAGAGGGCTTTTGCATAGATTCAATATGGAATCTTACACTATCTTGAAAATGAGGAAGCTTGTCTGTAGGTAAATAGGTTTTTGTATATGACTTAGGTAGGTTAGTGGAGAATCAGAGTTGTTAGATATTATCTGCTGTTTTTCACTTTAATCTTTCAAAATGTATTTGGGGTAACTGTTGAAACATCCAAATTTTTCCCCTGTTGCTAAGCTTTGTCCATACCATTCTGTCTCTTTTGTCTTATCAGCATCCCACCCCTCTTGTATTGGGAGCAGATAGGTGACAAATTATGTTTGAATGTTGACACTTTAAAGGATGATGATGCTATTTAAGTGTGTGTGCTTTACTGATTAAGTCTTCAAAAGTGGTGCCTGTTGGTTCCAATATTACATGGAGCTCCTTCCCTGGAGTAGCATATTAGTGGTAGTTTATTGTATTGGCTATTTTACATTTATCTCTTTTCTTAATCATTGGAATTTGTGTATTACCAATCTCTTAAAATCTGCTCCAGAGATTTGGAAATGATAGTATTGTCTCACCAGATGAACTTGCTGTATTGCTAGTATCTGTGTTACAAATACAGGCATTGGGGCAGCGAGTACAGAATATTTGAGAGTCTTATCTGTGTGTGCGTGTTTCTAGCCTGAGTAGCGAATGAATGAGTTATAAGAATGTAGGGTGTGGTAGGGGTTATGAGGGTTTGGCCAAGTAAATATTTAACATGAGTCAGTTGGTTCTGTGGAATGTAAAACACATGAGGGTAAATGAGTAAAAATAAAACTATGCCACAGCATACTTTCAGGTACAATGTGTGTGCGTGTGCATGGATGTGCATGCATGTTAGTACTATGTAATTGGGACAGGCATTTAAATGAGTAGGAGGGGATTTGTTTTTCTTTCACCCTGGAGTCTGTTTCTAACTCAACTGTATTTTCCAAAGCATCTTTGAAGTAATAGCCAATGCATCACTATTTCAAAATTGAGTCTGACTACAGCTTTTCTTTGGGCAGGGGAGGTAATAAGGATGTTTTTCATTTATAACCCCAGATTTGGGCTTTTCCTGCTTCATCCTCCCAAGGTGCTGCAGTTACAGATACGCCACTACACCTGTCTTTGTTTTTGTTGCAGACTTTTGCTAGGACTCTGAAGGAATGTTATAATAAGCTTAAAGTTAAAGTTCATTTTGTTAAAGGATAATGTGTGCTTATTAGCAAGTTTTTTTCATTGCTTTAATGAAGTATCTGAGGTGACTTGTTTGCAAAGAAAAGAGATTTGGCTCACAGTTTTTGGAGGTTCAGGGTTAAGGTAGGTAGTCCCATTGATGAGAGTGATGGGTACGTTTCCTTATGATGGAGAGGGCTGGTAGCGGCATCTTTCTGAGGTTTCCACTGCAGTGTAGTTTGCATAATGTAGTTGTGGGTATTAGTAGCTGTTAGAAAGCTTACTCTTGTAAAAAAAAAATAAAAGATTTGCTATTTTATTTGAGTGTGTACATATGTGTTTCTGTCACGTTTGTGCAAGTACCAAATCTATGAGCTGGAATTACAGGTGTCTGTGAGCTGCCTGGTGTTGCCTGGGAACTGGACTGGAGTCTCCTGGAAGACCAGCAAGCTCTCGTAACTGCTAAGTCATCTCTCCAGTCCATAAAGCTTATTCTTCATTTTATTTATGTGAGTGAGTGTTTTGCCTGCATGTATGTAGGTTTAATACATTTTACAGTTCATAGCTGTAGAAGTTCTTACGCCTAAGCAATTTGACAAGCTACAGTTTTACATTGAAAACTATATGCATTCTGTGAGCTAATATTTTACATGATAAAATGTTTTTCAACTTTGACAAAGTAAGTTTTGTGGAGAAATATCTATGTCTGAGAAAACAAAAAGATGATAGGAGCAATTTCCACAGTACAAGACTGGCCTAGAAAGTGTTCTGGAAGGAAAATCATGGCACTTCAAACAACTGAATGCATTAATTTGATTGATAACTTTCAGTTAACTCCAGCCCTGGTTTGTAACATTGATCAAACCTTCTGAATTCATTTGCCTTCATTTGCCTGGCAAGAACTGCTTGGCTGGTCACCCCAGTTGCAAGAAGATAGCTCTGCAGTCTGTCACCTCCAGGCGGCTGACTGGTGTAGGTAGGTGTCTGTTCCTGCCCTGATACCTGCACTGTCAGTGTACTGGACAGTTGTCCCTTTCTGCTCAGATCTGAAGGGTTAATCTTTCACCTACATGCCAGTTCTCTCCACAGGTTTCATCATGTTTTACAGTTACAGATTTTCAGAAAACCTTCTTTTGTTTGTTTTCTAGGTAAACTTGCTTAGGGAAAAAAAATTGTTTTTGAGACAATGTCTCACTATGTAGCTCTGACTGATTTGAAACTCACTGTGTAGACCAGACTGGCCTTGAACTCACAAAGATCCACCTGTCTCTGTCTCATAAGTGCTAGGATTAAATAGCTGTGCTGCTATTCCCAGATTAGAAATTTTAAATGCATATTTTAGAGTGAAGTTTTAATTGTTCCTATTTCAATGTAACAGGAGGACCTGCTCGTTGGGGTTTCTGTCCTGCCCAGTTCCCACAGCCAGTAAGCCCCCAAAGAAATCATACAGAGGTCTATATTAATGATAAACTGATTGGCCCATTAGCTCAGGCTTCGTATTAGCTCTTATAACTTATATTAACCTAATATTTTTACCTATGTTAGCCACATGGCTGGGTACCTTTTTCTGCAGAGCAGGTCACGTCTTTCTTCTGTGTTTGGGCAGGACTGCAGGAAGAGCTTCCTTCTTCCCAGAATACTCCTGTTCTCATTGTCCTACCTCTACTTCCTGTCTGGTTGTCCTGCCTATACTTCCTGCCTGGCTACTAGCCAATCAGCGTTTATTTAAAACATAATTGACAGAATATAGAATTGTCCTGCACCACCCCTCACCCCCTTTTTTAAACAAAGTAAAATAGCCATAGTCCATTTTTTGGGAATGTGGGCGTAGTATTCCAGGCTACTTCCTGCTGGTTGGGGGCGCTGATAATCTTATGGGGACCTAAAGAAAATTTAGAATTATGATCAAGTCTCACATTTCAAGTTTTAATTTTATAAATTTAGTTGTCTATTTTTCATCAATTTCATGGTTTTTAAAATTAAAGAATTTTATTATCATTTTTTTGTGTGTAATGTATATATGTGTGGGTGCATGTGCCTTGCCTTAGTGTGTGTGTGTGTGTGTGTGTGTGTGTGTGTGTGTGTGTGTGTGTGTGTGTGTGTGTATGAGGGTCAGAGGACAGTTTTGTGGAGTTGATTCTCTCCTTCTACCTTTATATGGTTTCCAGTATTGAACTTAGGTAGCTAGGCTTCAGCAAACACCTTTACTTGCTGAGCTATCTCACCTGCCCTAATTTCATTTTCATTAATTATTTTTCCAAGAAATCCTTTAGAATTCCATTCCATTTGTTTTTGCCAGGGACTTTTGTTTTCTGGCTATGTATTTTTGCATAGGTGCAATTTGTCTATTTCATTTGTGTACATATTTCCCCTTCCCTTTGTTTCACATCTCTTAAGTTTTTAATTTTATAAACTGTTGAATATGAAGTTTGCCCCTGTTATGGAAAAGGAGCATTTTTTTAAAAGGCAAATAAACTACTTTTGTAGCCCCACTGAAGTACTTGACATCTAACACATCTAAGTGAACTGAGCATCTGCCCTGGTTATTGTAAAGTGAGAAGATGCACAAGGTTTTCTTCTGTACGTAACTTTTCAAACCAGAGACATTAGTAGACACCCATCAAAGCTTTCGCATCTGGGTATGTTTGACAGTTGCAGGGGCGATAGAGAATTGGTCCAGATTGGATGGGAAACTCTTCCCTTTATTGACTCATCACACATATAACCTAGCTCTCGATTGTTCCGCTTTGATGGAAATCTAGTCGGAGCTCTATAGAACTTACTGCTTTCACCTACACTAAACTCATTAAACCTTGGTTCTTCCTTTTGTCTTTATCTTTGTTCTTTCTTTCTTTTCTTCCTCTTTTTTTTTTCTGTTGATGGTGGTCTATCCCAGGCTCATGCCTACCAGCACATGATCTGCTGCTAAACTACTGTCTTTTTTCCTCTTCTTTTTAATGCACAGCTTTCTGCTGGGCATGGTCATACTTGCCTTTAATCCCAGTGTTTGCAGAGTCAGACAGATCTCTGTGAGTTTGAGGTCAGCCTGGTCTACATGGTGAGTTCTAGGCCCACTATACCTACATAGTGAAACCCTATCTCAAAACAAAACAGAAATAATCCTTTTATTTGTTCTTTGACAATTTCATACATATATACAATGCGTTTTGATTATATCCACTTCAACTCCCTTTCTGCTCTTCCCAGACACCTCCTAAGACAGTCCATCCCCCTCCCTTCTTCTCTAATGCAGCCCCACAACCAGTCATTTACAGTGACCCCATTGTCTTTACCAAATGGGGCTCCTCATCAGAGTTATCATCTGGTGGGGCGTCACCTGCTGAGTTCTCCCATGGCCTCTGGCACTTCTCCTTTTATTTATTTTTGTATCCCCACTGAATCCAATTAGTGCTACTTGTTGGAATGCTCACTGATTGTGATGGCTTGTTCTTATGCAGGAAACTACATCTACAGTGAGTTCATGGGTGCAATGTCTGTGTCCTATCATAGTGCATCTCATCCAGCTCTTACGTTCTGACCGTGATAGTCTCAGAGCCTGAGGGAGGAGAAAATTAATAATAGCTATTCCATCTAGGGCTGAAGATGTCTTATATTTTATAAGTATATATAAAATATAAAAATATTTACTAAGTTAGTATCAGGTAGTAATCTAAGAATAGTCCTGTGGTATGAAAAGAATTATAATTGCTAGTGGGGAGGTTATGCTTCCTAGTATAGATTATCAGTTTGTTTCTGCTACTGACTAGTAAAAATGGAGTTGCTTAATCTTTATGCAGCTTTTCCTGTTGTCATAAAAAAGAATGGGGTCTCATACTAGTTTTTTTTAATTGTATTTTCTTATAAATAAGCTTTTTTTATTTCCTAAGACTTAACACATAAAATAGTGCAGAAAACTAGGTATAGAGAACTGTCCATTTGTATTTAGTTTTTTTAGATACATAGAGGAAGCAAGTTGACTGAATCAGCTTTTAGCTCTTCTTTGCTGTTTTCAGTGCTAGTTTTACTTTGGGCTGTAGATTCTTCATGGTTCTTCTTTCGGTTATACATAGGCTTTGGAGGCTGGGCCCTTCCTAAAGAGAATGAGAAGTGTCTACTTCAAATTGTGTGCCAAGGTCAGGAATAGCAAGCAAGGCTTATTTAAAAATAATTTAAAAGTATGTAACTGCTTCATATATGGGCACACTTCATGTTTGTTGGGCAGAGTGTGCTGGAGTTGGGGATAGCTAGCAAGGCTTGTTTACAAGTGTTGTCCAATTCATGCTTGCTGGGCAGGCACTGCATAGAATTTCCAGATCCAAAAAAAAAGTAGTTTCTGAAAGCCAGAATCTTCAGATTTCAGATATCCTTGCTTTTGTTCTCTTCTGTTTCTTTTCCTTTTCTTCTCCATCTCCATTTATTTATATTTCAAAAGTACATTTATTTATATGTGTGTTTATGTTTGTGTAGTCATGCATTTGGAGGTGAGAGGACAGCTTGAGAAAGTCAGCTCTTTCCTTCTACTATGTAGGTCCTGGGAATTGAACTCAAGTCATCATAAGGCTTGGTGGCAAGTGCCTTTACCTGCTGAGCCATCTCTCCATCCATCCATTCATCTATCCATCTAGTCTTTTTGTAAAAGTCCTATACCCAAGTTAAATAATTATGGGAATAAACCTGCAAGTAATAAAGATCTTTTAGCACCAGGTATGTTAACAAAAAGCATGCTCTTTGTAGTGAGGAAGGACTAGTTAAAACACAGACTGGGGCAGGTACTGCAGAAACATCCTATGAGATAGAAGAGAGTGGCTGCAGGATTCATGGGGAAGTGGGATTTGGCATACTGAGGAATGAAGCCAAAGCCTACTAGAAAAGTTTGGAAAATACTGAGGGGTAAAACCTTTGGGTTGTTGTCTTTGTGTTGGCAGTACTGTGCACAGGGCCTGGTGGTAGGTAGCCGGTGATAAATGTTGGGTGGAAAAAGGTGAGTTAGAATCCTGGGTGAAGGCGTTATACCCACACCAGTAAACTCACAGTTGTTTTCCTCACAGTGCTGCTACACTGTTATTTCCCAAGCCTCTCTCCCGGAGTTTATTCTCCTGTGTTTGGACTTAGGAAATCATTAGTGCAGTGCAGTTTTGATCACCTGCTAAGGCCTAAGCATTCTGCTAAGTAGGACAAGGAGTGTGTCACAGTTTTTACTGGAAGCCTTGCAGCCTCGTTTGTGACGAAACCTACCCTAGAAGCCAGAAGTAGTCTGAAAGGATGTCATAGGCTCACTGTGCTAAAGATGCTGGCAGAGATGATGACCTGGAGGAGTAATAGAAACAGGAGGCTAGACTCCCACTGCTGATGGCACTAGCATTTCAACAGTACTCATACTGTTTGAAACCTTTCTAAGAATAATTACTTTTTCTCTATGAATCACTTTTCTTTTACAGTTTTAATTCATTTGTGCTATTTAAACTTTCCCTATCTAACTAGAGTGATGATTTTTAAAATCTTTTTTCATTTTTATGAGCATTGACTGGTGTATGCCTGTGTGAGGGTGTAGGATCTCCTGAAACTGGAGTTACAGACAGTTGTAAGCTGCCATGTGGGTGCCGGGAATTGAGTCCTGGTTCCTCTAGAAGAGCAACCAGTGCTCTTAACCTCTGAACCATCTCTGTAACCCCTAGAGTGATAATTTTTAACAATGTTAAATATTTTCTACTAATATCCTCTTATTTTGTCCCTTGAAATCATTGTGACTGGTGTCACCTGTTTCTGTTAAAGTGAGGCCAGGGGGTTTGCTTTAACTAACTAACTATGAGTAGTTCTCATCCAAGAAGCAGCTTTCAGAGCATCAAGGCATACTTTGGGACATACTTGATTTCTTCAGTCCCTATATTAGTTGGGTTCCAGATGGTAACTATTTTGTTACCTGTGTCCCAGGTGGATCACACTTGGTGGCCCTGCCATAGCTAGATGAAACATGTGGCATGAGGGAGTTGCAGCCCTTTTGAGTTAAGACGTTAAAATTTAGGAGGTTGTCCCTCTACAGCATTGTGTACCTATTTTTAACTGAACCCTTTTTCTTGGTTACCCTGGTTATCTGACTTTTTCTACATTGTCAATGAGCTTCATTTGTTCTTGCTGTCCCATAGAGTCTGACCTTGTCATTGAACCATCCATAAGTACATTGAGCTGTAGTTTAATTTGACCTGTTGGAATTAAGTGTGATAAAGAATGATTTCTACCCTGTCTTCATGGGAGAGGGATTTGTAACTGTTACAAAGGTAACAGATAGTTACTCTGTCAGCTCTGGTGGTAACAGAGGCCCCCACAGCACAGGATGAATCCCTGTGAAGGATGAATCAGTACCTGATCCTCCAACAGCAGCAAGCAGTACCTCCAGCCAGGTCAGGAAACTCACAACTCAGCAAGTCTGGTCTTTGTATTTGGGAAGTATTAGCCATTGTCTAAATACTGGTCTGGTCCTGTCTAACAAATCTTCTGTTGGTTCTTTTTTGGAGGTGGTGATGGTGGTGATAGTGATGTCTTGAAACAGGATCTCATGTAGATCAGGATAGCCTGGTCTTGAGCTGATCCTCCAGCCTCCATCTCCTAACCTGGCACCAGCAACCATGACTATCCCTAAACAAATCTTACAAGACCCCAAAGAACCAAACTCTTTTCAGTTAACTTTACTCTGGTGTCAGAACAAAGCCCAAGAATATTTATAGGAATTCAAAAACACCAGGCCAAAGGAGATAAAATTTACAATGTCTGACAACTATTCAAAACAGGAGACAAAAATGAGAAGAAAAATAGGTTCACTTACATAGACTAAAACTTACATGCACGTGCACACACACACCTATGTTTTTAAATAATTAAATTTCAAAATTGCTAGAAATTAAATGAGCAAGACGTTCAAGAAACTCCAAGTGCATGAAACATGAAGAAAATGGATCAGCACAATAAAATAATTCAAACCTGTAAGCAACAGAAAAATCCTAAAGCAGCCAGAGTAAAGCAGAAACATTGTGTTCAAATGTAAGGACAGCATCCTGTTTTGGTTGGAAACAGTGTAAGTGAGCAGGTAATGGGGCAAGACTTAGAACACCAAAGTACCCATCATCCTAGTACTCCACACTTACAAAGCTACCTTTCAAAGCCAAGGTAAAATAGACTTTTTCAAACATGTGAAAACTGAAGGAACTTATTCCTGACAAATCTGCCCTACAGGAAATATGAAAAGTTCTTTAGGCTGAAGTAAATTTGTTCCAGAACAAAATGTGGATCCACTTAAAGAAACAAAACACAAATGCCAGTTACATCTGTTTCATTAAATATCTTTATGGGCTAGCGAGATGGTTAAGCAGGTAAAGGCACTTGCATCCAAGCCAGGAAGACCTAAATTCCATCCCTGAAACTCACATGGTAAATGAAGAGAATTGACTCTGTAAGTTGTCTCTGACTTCCACATGCATGCATATGCATACACTCATGCACACACAAACTTGTATTAAAAGTTTTTGGATTTTTTTTAAAAATTAAATATCTTGGGGGCAGCAGAGATGGCTCAGTGGTTAAGATCATTTGACTGCTCTTCCAGAGGTCCTGAGTTCAATTCCCAGCAACTACATGGTGGCTCACAACCACCTGTAATGAGGTCAGATTCCTTCTTCTGGTGTGCATGAAGACAGGATCTGGTGTGTTTTCAGTCATACAGATAGCATAGAGATCATTTAGCTCATTAGCCATCTTTGGTCCTGGTTCTGGGAGCTTGGGGGAGTCAGGGAGTCATGGCCCTACAGATAGCACAGGGGTTACCGAGACCAGGGGAGGCGGGTGGTATCAAAGGACCCTTTCACAGGGGTAACATATCAGATATTACGATTCATAATGGTAGCAAAATTACAGTTATGATGTAGCAATGAAATTTATGGTGGGGGGGTTGCAGCTTTAGGAAAGTTGAGAACCACTGACCTAGGCTATTAGCCACCTTCATTCCCATCTTCTGGGCAGCAAACAAATTGTGCATTTTTCTCTTTGAAAAGACAACCCTGTGTGTTTAACACTAGTGGTTTCCCTGGTACTTATCTGTGAGCACAAGGACCTTTGTGCTCCCAGCACTGGCCTTGGATAGTTCCTTACTTATGCACACTCATCTCTGATGTTTCTTTGTTGTGCAGACCTTTCTCTAATGCCCTGTGAGTTTGGCTGCCTGGATTCCCTCACTCTCCTTCAGCTGTTTCAAGTCCCTTCAAGTCTTGGCTGTTTTTTCACTAAGTAATTTGTCAGCTTCTTTCAAGTGTGCTAGGACTGAATGTTTTTATTGGTATCTGTCTGAAATCTTGCCTGGGAACCAAACTATGGGAAATGTTGTAATTTTGAGAGACAGCTGGAAAATAGCAGCTGATTGAAAAATGCAGAAAAATCTTCACTTTAACTTAATTACCTTTCGCTGGGCGGTGGTGGCGCACGCCTTTAATCCCAGCACTCGGGAGGCAGAGGCAGGAGGATCTCTGTGAGTTCGAGGCCAGCCTGGTCTACAAGAGCTAGTTCCAGGACAGGCCCCAAAGCTATAGAGAAACCCTGTCTCGAAAAACCAAATAAATAAGTAAATAAATAAATAAACTTAATTACCTTTCATAGTTTAATAAAGGAGTTTTGAAGTCCTTTTTTTGGTGAGGATTTTTGAAAGTAGCAAAACACTTATTAACACATATTAGTCGAATGACTTAATGGTACAGTGGATTTAGAATTGTTTTCTGTATATTGAATTGTGTAAATTTTATTGACACCTGGGAAACTCAGGAGCATGTCTTTGTAAGGAATGTCTGTCTACCTTTCTCTGAAAATGCTGCTCTGAGTCATGCCGTTTTTATTTCTTAGCGGGCTACATAGCTAGACTCTGCATTAAAAAACCCAAACCTAAAAGATGAACAAATAAACCCATTACTAGACATATTGAAAGTATGTTTGGCCGGGCGGTGGTGGTGCACGCCTTTAATCCCAGCACTCGGGAGGCAGAGGCAGGCGGATCTCTGTGGAGTTCGAGGCCAGCCTGGTCTACAAGAGCTAGTTCCAGGACAGGCTCCAAAGCCACAGAGAACCCTGTCTCGAAAAACCAAAAAAAAAAAAAAAAAAAAAAAAAGAAAGTATGTTTGGGGGATGGTATTAAGGAAGAGTGAATCAGAAGTCCAGTTAGGAGAGGCCACAGCAGATCTGACAGTGTTGCCTGTGGTTGTAAGACAGGTCTGCTTCATCTCCAGTTTTATGAATCCCTGATTATCATTCCTAGTTTTTGGCCATACTGAATACAGAACAATGACCTGTGAATTTAAATTTAAAGATTTTTCTATAAACATTTTACTAGTCCAGTCTCTTGAGATAGGAAGTGATAATTAGTGTCATTGCACACAAGCAGAGATTAATCACCCTTATTCTCATTCCAGATGATATCAAATTTTTAAATTTACAGTGTCACTTAGTTTAAAATGTTACACATAGTTTAAAATTAGTTTAAACTACACTTAGTTTGAAATTACTCCACAGGAAAAGTGTTGTTATAAGTTACCAGATACATTTTTAAAAGGAGGAACACCTTTTAAAAATCATCCTCACTGAACAGTGGTGGTGCACACCTTTAATCCCAGCACTCAGGAGGCAGAGGCAGGTGGTCTCTGAGTTGGAGGGCAGCCTGCTCTAGAGAGTGAGTTTCATGACAGCCAGGGCTACACAGAAAACCCTGTCAAAACAAATAATAAATACATCAAGATAAAAGTCATCTCACAACTTTGTGTCTACATGTGACTAATTTTTTTGTTTGTTTGTTTCTGTAGGTTCTGCCAGAGACTGACATTTGGCCTCAATGTGAAATGAAAGTTGAAAATTGCATCTCCATTTGTGTCATTATCATGGTATTGACTCACTGGTCATGCCTGAAGAGGGAAATTGTGTTGTAGAGAGCTGACTGCTGCGCGGTCACTGCCTGTCCTCCATGTCCAGCTCCTCTCCTTTCTGCTGGAGTGAAATTCTCTCCGGATACCAACAGAACGTCCGCTGTAGAAAATGCTTTTTGTTTTAAGGATGTCAGCAACCTAAGTTCATGCGCCCTGTCTATACAGTTGTTGTGGATGGTTTGCCATCTGAAAGCACCTCACGTTCTTATCCAGGCCCCGAGTCTGTTTCTGACATGTCTCTGCTTCATGCATTGGGCCCAGTGCAAACCTGGCTGGGACAAGAGCTCGAGAAATGTGGCATTGATGCCATGATTTATTCGCGGTATATCCTCAGTCTTCTGCTGCATGACAGCTATGACTATGACCTTCAGGAACAGGTATTGATGTGTGTTAAGTGCTTTATGACATTTGATGGCTGTGTCTAGTTACATTCTATTTTTGCGATTAAATACCCCAACAGAAGTTTAACTTAAGGGAGAAAGTTTATTTGGCTCAGAAATTCAGATTATGGTTCATAATAGCAAGGCAGTCACAGTTGCAGGAGCAAGAGAGAGCTGGTCTCATTATATTCTGTTAGGAACAGAGTACAGTGAATGCATGCATGCTAGTGCTCAGCTTGCCCTCTCCATTCTGCATGGTCCAGGGTACTCTGCTCAGGGAATATGCCACTCATATTGAAGATGGGTCCTCCCACATCCACCTGAGAATTCCTCACACATTCCCAGAGGTGCCTTAATCCAGACAATCCCTCTCAGGTGTGCCTTTAGGCCTGCCTCTTAGGAATCAGGACTAACTTGGTATTTGTATATTCTTTATTTTTGAAGTAGAAGGGCACATTGCCAAAGCATTTGTTTGGAGATCAGATGATATCTTATAGGAGTTGATTCTCTTTCTACCTTGTAGGTTCCAGGCATTGAACTCAGGTTATCAGGTTTAACAGAGGCACCTTTACCTGCTGAATCATCTTGCCAACCCTGTATTTGTACATTCTTAAGGATTTAAAAAATTTTTATTTTATGTGTGTGAGTGTTTTGCTTGTGTGGATATATGTGTACCATGCACGTGCCTGGTGCCTATGGAGGTCAAAAACTTTGATCCTCAGTTGTAAGCCACCATGTGGATACTGGGAACCAAACCTGGATTCTTGGCAAGAGTCAAGAGTTAAGAGTGCTTTTAACTGCTGAGCTATCTCTCTAGCCCCAGAGGTGTACATTTTTAAGACTTCCAGTACTCCAATTCAGAAGTAATCATTGTGTAGTATGAGGAATTTTCAATTTCAAAATTCCTGTCAATAACAAGATTGTAGTAGAATATCACTGTCTGGTCCAGTTGTTAACCTCATAGACTTTCTCCTTGCTGCTTACATTCATTCTGACATGGACTTGTGACTCATCTACACTAGGAATACATTGATGACCTGCCACCTTTGCACACCACTGCCCTGAATATTGGTTTCTACTATTAGGAAAGTTAGTCCCATGTCTATTCTATTTCCTTCTGTTCCAAGGTAAATACTGTATTTATCTGAAAGAGAACCCTAAGAGAGACATACATGGATCTGCATAGTAAGGTGAAAAAGACAAGATCTCCTGAGTAAATTGGGAGCACGGGGGTCACGGGAGAGGGTAGAGGGAAGAGGGGAGGAAAGGAGAGGAGTGAAGAAAAATGTGTAGCGCAATAAAATTTTTTAAGAAAACATTAAAAAATGATATTAGTCACAGTGCACAAAACAAATCAGCACCCTTAAAAATCCTGTTAAGCCATAACTTTACCAGCCATCACTGTGTGTCACTTTTAAGTCTGTCATCGAACATTTTATTTGATGGGTGTGTTGAGTTTAAAGTCAGAAACCAGTCAAATGTTGATTCTAAAAAATAAATAACTTACTCTCCAAGAACTCCTGCCAGACTCCTCTAGAGAGACATTCTTCCTAAGCACAAAAGTGGGCTCTAGCTAACCCTGTGAGCAAACTTTATATACAATCTTGTAGTTTTTAAAAATTATTAGTCCAAAGAAAGTGATATTTTGTGAGTAATTTTGTTTTAAATCATTGTTACTAACATTGATAGCAGAAACAAATTTTTATTGACAAGAAGCTGGCTTTGCCCTTCCAACTCCCCCCCCCCAAAAGCCCTAGAGCCCAGGAAATAATACAGAGACTTTCTCTGAGGTTCCTAATATTTTCATACATCACTTGCCCAGAGCCTGTTTTCTCGTAGCTGCGGTTGGCATCCTTGGGCTGGGATACATCTGTACTGTTCTGGCTTTTAGGTTACTTGCTACCCTGGCTAGGAACTAGGTCAAATAAAGTTTTGTCTTGTGTTTTTTGTTTGTTTATCTTTTGTTTTACTTTGATATCCCAGACTAGCCTTGAATCTGAATTCTTGCCTCAGTCTTCTAGGTATTGGGAATACCTGTGCCAACATATCCAGCTCTAGTAAGGTTTTGAAGGGATTGAAAACCTTATCACTGGGTGTTGGTGGTGTACACCTTCAGTCCCAGCACTGGGGAGGCAAAGACAGGCAGATTTTTGTGAGTTCAAGGCCAGCCTGGTCTACAAAGCAAGTCACATACAGGACAGCCAGAACTGTTACACCGATAAACCCTGTCTCAAAAAACAAACAAAACAACCAACTAACAACAGTAGCGAAAAAGAAAAGCTTATAATTATCTGACGTGTTATTTTAGGATCAGCCTTTTAATCTATAACTGTCTTTCTAGAAAACATAAAATAGATTCTTGAGAGGCAAGTAAGATGTTCTCTCTGCAAACATAGAATGGTCGTTCCAGAAATGAAGTTTCTCATAGCTACTGCAGTTCATAGGGAATGGGTTGTTTTTGGTAAGACTTTACCTTCTCATTTCTTAGTTGTTTATTAGAATTCTCAATCTAGAAGATTTTATCAGCAGCAATACATTTCCTAAGGCAAGGTATATATGTAACAAATGCTGTGGGATGTACAGGGTAACGTGTAGATGGAATCAAAGGAGAATGTACACACACATGATTCTGACAGACGTGGTCAAGTCTTCTTTGGGTTCTTATTCATTGCAACAAGTTGGGGTCAGAGATCAGAGAAACAGTGAGTCTCCACCCAAATTTGATCCTCTTTCCAGGTTCTGGTTTATTCCTTACACAACAGATAAAAGCTGGGGAAAGCACACTATATCTAGAATTGTGAGGAGGATCTATATGCAAATAGGCAGCCCTAAAATACTATTTTTTGGGTGGGGCATTGTGTGTGTGTGCATATTCAATTGTGTGTGAGTACAGACAGAGGTCTGTGACATCAGATTCCCTTCCTCAACTACTCCCCACTTCATTTATTGTGACAGGGTTATTGGACCTGGGTTATGCCAATTCCAGCTCATCTCGTGAGTTTACCTCTGGGATTCTCTGTCTCCGCCTCCCAAGTGCTAAGATTATAGCTGGCTGCCATGCCTGGCCAACTTTTTACATAGGTTGTGGGAATATAAGCTCTGGTCCTCACACTTGTACAGCAACTACTTTATCCATTAAGCATCTTCCTGGTCACCAAAAATACTTCTCTATTTAACCCTGGTAAGGCAGAGGATACCTTAACTTGTGGGGAGGAAGGTCAAATTAAAAAAAATGATTATTTTTGTTAGATTTATTTTCATTAATTTTTATTTATGTGTATATATTTATGGGCATGTTTGGGCAGGTGCCCTTGGAGAAAGTAATACAGGCAGTTTGTGAGCCACTCAATGTAGGTGATGGGATCCAAACTGGGATCTTCTTTGAGAGCATTCAGTGCTCTTAACCCCGTCCTTCGGTTGTTAACCCCCTGTGAAAGTGGCAGAAACAAATGTTTGTTTCAAATTAAAACTACCTCTGGAACTGGACAGATAGCTCAGCAGTTAAGAGCACTCGCTGCTCTTCCATAGGACCTGGGTTCAATTTCTAGCACCCACATGGCAGCTGATAACTGTCTGTAACTACAGTTCCAGGGGGTCTGATACCTTCACATCAATGCACATAAATTTAAATAAATTATTAAAAAAAATCAAAACTACCCATTAGGTGTAGAATTACTTTGCAGGAGCATGTAGTGTTAATGGAAAATGTTTACAACCAGAGACATGGATGTGAGGAATGTGCAAGTCAGAGCAGCTTCAGTACTAATGCTGATAGCATGAGCTTGGGTCCATATTCTGCCCAGGACACCAGAAGGATTTATTTTTCTTTTTAAGACATGTACTTATGTAACCTAGGCTGACCTTGAGCTCACTTTGTAACCAAGGATGACCTTGAACTTCTGGTCTCTACCTTACAATACTAGGTACCACCATGTCTAGTTTGTGTTATGCTAGTAATTGAACCCAGGATTTCCTACATGCTAGGCAAGCACTCAACCAACTGAACCACTTTTGTAGCTCCTTTGTTTACATTTTTTAAAAAATTGTTTTCAATTAATTGCTTGTATATGTGTGTGTTTACATCATGAGTATGGATGGCCTGGAGAAGTTAGAGACATCCTTTGGAATTGGAATTACATGTGGTTGTGAGTTACTTGATGTGGGTGCTAGGAATAGAACTCATGTCCCCTGGAAGAGCAGTAATGACTTTTAATCTCACTGAACATTTCTCCAACCTGTTTACATTTTTTTGCATGTGTTTAAAAATATTTTTGTGGAACAAAGAAGTCTTGATAAATATTGCATTTTGAAGATTCAGTTTCTACTTTTTACTTAAATGTTATAGCATAATATATGCCTAACACAGTATTGGGCACAGAAACAACCAAGGATGAGTCCCTAAAAGGCATCTAACAGTTTGCAGAGCAACAAAACACTGGTTGGGCAGAGTTTTAGGACAGGGACACCGGGGACCCATGTGTAAGCTGGGGAATGTTGTGAGTAAATGATGGAGCTGGGAACTGAGAGCAAGCAGAAGATGCAGAAGAACCTGCTGTGCTGTGGATTTGCAGTATAATCATAGAGACAAGAAACCAGCATTCCATCAGCCAACAGTGCAGAGCTACATGGTAGTGGGGATGCAAACTTTGGGCTACTGAAGTTAGGGGGCCACTGAGGAGACAACCACTGCTGGGAAAAGATGTAGACGGTAGAAGTGGGTCTAGCCGAAAATCCATTTGTTTGTTTGGAGTTTCCTGTTTCTTCTAGCAGCAGATATTAGTTCTTCTAAGCAATGGGATGAGAAGTTAGTGGATTATTAGACATCTTAGCTTCTGCCATAATTTCCAACCTGAACTAGCTTGAGGGGAAGTCACCCAGCTACATGTCCAGAAGTAAGGCTGGCCCTTGCTTGGTTTGATTCCAAGCTTTGATGGCACTGGG
>PVIU01011741.1:0-63265 GCA_004026605.1 Ondatra zibethicus | reverse complement strand
CCAAGCTAGCTCAATAGAAACAGGTATTTTTAATGAAAGGAAAAAGGGGAACTCACTCTACCAAAGTCGCGATCCGATCCCTCTGGCGGACACCGCATGGAGAGAGCGCGTACCTGAGTTCTCTCGATTTTCTACCTGGGGTCCCAGTAGCCACACCCCAACTTGATGTGATTGGCTAGTGGCTCTTCCCCCATCATCTGGATCTTGAATTATATTGATTTCCAAAGTGGCTATACATGTTTGAACTGCTATCAGCAATGGAGGAGTATAACAGCTTTTTTTCCTTTTCTTTTCTTTTTTTGGTTACCAATCTGCTGGTTCCCAAATCATGATATGGAAACTTCTTAGTGGTTTTCAATAATCGACCTAATTTAAGCTCTTTTCTGGCTAGTTCTTTTAACTTAAATTAGCCTGCTTCTGTTTATCTACCTTTTGCCTCACAGCTTTGTAAATTTTCTTTCCTTCTGTATATCTTACTTTCTTTGCCTCTCATGCAGGGCTGCCTGGCAGCTGCCTGGCTTCATGCCCTGGATGTTCCCCTCTCTTTCTCCTCATTTTCTTCTCTTTTCTTCTCTCTTTTTTGAACCTAGATTTCTCCTCCTATGTATTCTTTCTGCCAGGCATCCCCACCTGTCCCTCTCTCTGCCTACCTATTGTCCCTTCCGCTCCTTATTAGACCAATCAGGTGCCTTACAGAGGTAAGGCAAAACAAATGCAACACATCTTTTCATAATTAAACATAGTTCTTACATTTCTAAACAAATGCAGCATAAACAAATGTAACACACCTTTGCCTGGTTAAACAAATATTCCAGAACACACAAGTGTTCCCCTTGTTCCACATCCTTGCCATCATCAGATGTCGCTGTGTTTTTGATCTTAGCAGAGAAACCTGTTTCTAATAAGCATAATCAACAAACATATCCAGGTTGAATATAGTGACTTCTTGATATCCTACATCATTTTAATTAACTTGTAGAGCAGTTTCTTTCATTGAAATTTCACTGTGAGTCAAATCTCCTTTTTCTGTAATATTTGTTCACTGCAATACAATTTAATAACTTCATTTATTCATCCAACTTATCCATTATCCTAAAATCAAATATAGTAGTTCACTTGTCAAAGTCAACTTTTTTGTTCATCTATGTGAGTTCATACTTTATGTAGGTACTTTCAATAGATAAGATCTTAAATCTGTTCTATTTTAAAATCTTCTCCCAAGACCGACAGAAGTGTGGGAAAGCTGTGGTGTTTGTTATATGTGTTGGCAGCAATGAGTAAGATTTGGAAATTGTAAGCAAATCTAGTTTCCATGGTAAACAGCTCATGTACTGCAATACTCATTTTAGTCATATATTTCCAAAATGGGACAAACATCCAACTCCCTTCAATGAGTGTCAAATGTGGAATGTGAAAGACATCAGTGTTCTCATTTCTCCATCAGGTTTTGAAGTTCAAGAGAAGAATTTAAGGATCAGTACTTAAAGCTTAAATACATGGGAAATAAAAACTATATCAAAAGAAATGCTCCCTTTTCCTATGAGTTGTTGCTTATGTGCATCATGGAGCAGGACTTTCCTCTCAGCATTTTAAAAAGATTTATATTGACCTAAATCTCAGTGGTCAATGTATATGGTTGGAACTCTGAATAGTTTGTCTTAAAAAGAACTCATAGGTTATTTTGGTTTTTTTTTTTTTGCCTTAGCCTTTGTTCTTACAATGTAAATGTTCATGTTTGGTTTTGTTAAACAAAGCAAGAATCCCAAAATAAACCCAACACACTGTACAGAACAAGAAGCCCAAGATGTACACAAGGTTATGAAATAACAAATTTAGAAAAGAATTGTAGTAAGTGTATGTTTTACAAATCTAAACATGCCTTGTCTAAGATTCCAATAGCTCTGTAATTACCATTTCTTAGTTTTAAAATGAATTCCAAAATGTATGTGAATAAATAAGAAATGTTTGCTTCCACATATGACCTTCTGAATTTTAGGCTATAATAATAAAACATATATTAAAATATAGAATGGGCATCTTTAATATATAAATATATTATGCAAGAAGTCAATCCAAAAACTTAATCAGTTAATGTCAATCATTAAGTAAATATGACATGAAATAGCAATAGAAATCTCATTTTACTAGTGTAGCAAGAATTCTAGTTGGTATTAATAATAAAAACCCAGAGTCAGATATAGGTGTTAATGCTGAAGATCAGAGAATCAGTGCAGCCAGCAGAGAGATCTTTTTCTTCTACCAATGCTCAGAACAAAGGGGCAATCCTGTCCTAAGACTGTCTCCTCAGACTGCAGCTGTCTCCACCAAACCTCAGACTCACTGAGCTCTTGTCTCCTTCCACCTTATAGTCCACTCTTTCTACTGAACCACATTACTTCTGTCTCTAGCTCCCTGGTGCTGGCATTGAAGGAGTGGGATCCCAAGTGCTGAGATCAACTTTGTGTGGGCTTTATCTCTTTCAGACAGATTCAATCTTGTGAAGCCCAGGGTGGCCATGAACTAACAGAAATACCTCCATTTCTGTCTCCCAAATCCTGGATTAAAGGTGTGTGCTACCATTCCCTGATTTCTAGTGGCTTAGTTCTGTACTCTGACCTTCTGGCAAGTTTATTTGTTAACACATAAACAAAATATCACTACATGCAACTAATAAAATTATAATAAAAAATTTATCATAATGAAATTTAACCATTTAGTCAACAAAAATCCAAGAAAAAATTTTCAGAGGGTGAAATTAGGAATAAAAGAAAATTTGGAAAAGCAAAATCTTGTTTCATAAAACTAAAAGAAGAAAAGAACAAGAAATAGTCTAAATGTTGATACATTTAAATATCCATTGATTTAAAGTAAATAAATTTTAGCATAGTGAAAGTAAATAGATTAGAATCTTAACTCCTAAATCATGTTAAACTACAGGACAACAAAATAAACTTTCGGAAAATTTGATTCACAGGTACTTAAGTTTTATTTCAATAACACAAGAGCACACAAACAAGCACCCTAATAGTGGCCATTAGAAGATAACATGCTTGCCTGCATAAAATCATGTTTGAATGAAAGTGAGGCTTTCTAATACTAGTACATAGGCAAATCTGGTCAAAACTGGAGAATTTTTACTATGTTATTCTTCATGAGGAAAATGACTCCCAGGATCAATGCAGTGGCTTGGCTTTCTTATTCATCCCTAGCAGGAGGAGAGAAAGCAGGTTTCCCTGAAAACTGAGTGATCAGCAATAGTCACTCCCATCCATCACTATTCATTGTGTACAATGTAATCTCATTGTTGTTGGTGATCCAGAGTAGGAAGGGGAAAAAAAGAACCTTTGGGAAAGCTGACTTAGCTCAGAACAAAGACAGCCATTTCTATAGTATATTTTGATGAAAATGGGACTGGGAGCCATTATTTCTCATCACAAGAGGTGTTCCTTGTAGCTAATGTGCTCTCTGCATCACAGAGAGAATGATCCCCAGATTTGAGCCACAAAGAAATGACAGGCAGACTAGCAGAAGGCCAGATTCTATGTTTCCATTTTAAGCAGGACAAGGCAGGTAATTAGTGGAGCTAAAAGGAAGGGGTTGAGTTAGCAGGGGTCATATGGGCAGTGGCCTACCTTATTTCAGAAGGATAAGGACATCCATATCAAGGTTATTTATCAGTTGAGTCAATACCTTCAAAGAAACTTACATCCCAAAACATGAGCACTCCCAAGGTTGCCTATGGGAGAACAGAGCAAAGAAGTAGCAAATGAGCCCCATTGGTAATAGACCAAGAAAACAGAACCAGACAAGGAGATGCTGAGGAAAAGCCTCTCCTTTCCTCTCCTGCCTAGGAAGGATGCTAGTTTTATTTAGACTGAAAAAGTTCTGTAGTAACCAAATGCTAACCAAAATCAAGATCTGTAAGCATACAGTAATAACTAATCAAGAACAAGCACCAGGGTTTAGTTAATTTCTCAAGGAGCTCAGCTATCAACATGTGGGAAAAAGTAGCTAATTCTGCTCTGGGAGCAGGTTAAAGAAAACTATTTGACATGCAACCAAGTGTCAAAAATACGACTTGGATTTGAGCTCCACAGAAAGCAGGCAAGGTGGTACAAGCCTGTAAGCCCAGCACTGGGCATGCAAAGAAGCAGGAAGATCTGAATTTAAGGCCATTCTTGGCTACAAGGCAACTTGGATACATGAGATCTTGTCTCAAAAAATTATCAAAAATCTTATAAAAACCATAACTTCTATTAGTATTTTTCAACTGATTATTATCAGAGAGATATTTTGCTTTCTGTTCAGCATATGGCTGTTGCTTACTAACTCAATCAGAAACTTATACTTTAAAATATTGACTACTACTTCATTGTTTACTGTTATTGTTTCCTTTAAACTGATACAGAATATATTCCTTAGCAAAATATATCCACAAGCAAGTTGATTTCTTGCCAAGATTACATTATTGAAATATCAACATCTATTTTATTACCTTCTTTCAAAGTAGATTATTAAATGATAACCATATTTTGATAGTTTAGAATAGGCTTATTAAATGAGTTAAAATACAGACTTAAGTGTTATGTAATGTTATACATGTATCATGCATAAACAGACACTCTGGCATTTTATAATGTCATTTGTCAGCATAGACTTTAACTATAGGTATATTTTATCTTTGACCTTACATTACAGTGGTGTATTATTGCAATATTTAGACAAGTTCTTCCAGTAAAAAAGAAAAGCCATCTACCAGGTCTCAAACAATAGGCATCTCTATGTGTATTTTAATATGTTTATTGTATAGTCTAGTTATGTCTTGTATGAAAATAGGTTTTATTTTACGTTTAATGGATCTGTGTACTGACCTCTTCACTTCCTGTCTCTCAGATGGTACTCATGTGAGCATCTATGTGGAAATTAAAAATTCATGAGGATGTAAGGGAGATGTTATCAGTTCCACATTACAGAAGATTGAAGTACTTAGGCTTTAAGTTAATTATCTCAGTGAAGTCTGAATATTCATTTGGCTAATTATTTTATGCTTACGTGCATAAATCAATTTATCTTTATTGTATATTCATATATATTCTCACAATCTTTGAAATACGTGAGTCTTTTAGATAATACTATCGTGGTTCATAAAGTATAACAAAGGCCATTTATTACACTGTTAATGTGAAAACTAAACCTCAGGGAAAAGTTAATTATTTGTTTTAACTACATTAAGGCATAATTGAAATAATTGCATCAATGGGATCTTATGAGCAATAGTTTAGAACAATGTTAACGAACAGCTAAATAAATTGAAGTGCTATTCCATCATAATTTCACTTTTAATTTGTTAAGCAGCACACATTGTGTATCTTCCAAATAAGGAACATTCTTGAACTCCTAATGAGTTTTTCGGGAAAAAAAAAATGTGTCAAAGGAAGCTTTGAGCTGGCAGATTGGACAGCTAGGTGATTCTAATTGAAGCCATACCAAAAGAAGTACAGCACAATGGCTATTATTATCTTAAAGGTTGCAGTTGAGAATAGTTCTCTTGTATTTTTGACCTTTCCTAGATCCCAAAAAGTCAATAGGTAAATTTGAGGGATAACAAGAAGGACATTAGCTGTCTACTCATATGCTACATCTGGTTAAATTTATTATAGTGTGCACCATGGACTGCCTATGTCTGTCATTTTTATTTAAAGCTTTAATCACACATCACACACATAGTTCATTTAAAGCTTAAATCACACATTATGCACATAGTAATTATTATTTAAATTCTAGTTAATAGCTTCACAAGATATAACCTTTTATAATGACATGACTTTGAAGAATATAAAACTGATTGTTAGAGTGCATATTGTGATTTAAAGATGTCTTTCTTCCATAAAAAAACATAATATTATAAACATCAAACATCTCATTGCCATACAATTAAAAAAAAACACAGATATGTAAATTCAACCATAACAGAAAATGACAGGTTTATATTTAAAGGAAAGAAAGCAGAATTTCTTTCTATTCTAGTTTTACTTCTGCTGTTGTAACAACTACCCAGATTGGAAAAAAAATCCCAGGGAACTAAAGGGCTTATTTGGCTTAATTCCATCACTGAGATAAGGGTAAGGCAGGAACTCAAACAGCTAGTCATATCACAACCCTGCAGTCAAGAGTCAAGGAGAACAAAGACATCATTGCTTGCTTGGTCTCAGATAGCTTTCTCTTTTCATATTGTCTAAAACTCCCACTCCATGACCCCAACCCACCCCACCCACATCTACCCCTATCTAGGGAATGGGGCCACCTACCATTGGATGATCTTCTTACATCAATTAACAATCAAGACAATAGCCTTTTTATGTGCCCAGAGGACAATCTGATCTAGATAATTCCTCATTAAGACTCTCTTCCCAGTTAATTTTAGGTTGTGTCAAGGTGACCTTAGAAACTAAACAGCACATTTACTCAACTGATTTCTTAAAATAGGGTCTTTCTACTGTAAAAGAAACAAATGATTTCTAGTTAAGTTGATCACTCCTGCACAGAAAAGTGACTGTACGGTTGAAATAAGAAAGCCTTGATAGGAATTGTTAACTGTAAGGGGGCAAATAAGATGTAGCTAACAAGCATTTACTAGAGTAAAGCAGTGAATTACTATAAAAATAAGTAAATTTCTTATGGATGATTAATCAGTTTTAAACTTCTGAGCACACGGTGGGAGCTGGCAGCAAACTTAATAGCTTCCATGAAAACCACTCTTCTCTTTTGTGAATGGGTGGGAAGTATGCTTTACTTGAAAACCATTTCTACATGAAAGGCACTGAGGGATACAGCAGCGAAGACAGCTGCAGAAGGCCTTTCAATTAAGTGACTGGAACACAGCAGTTTTCCATTTTCCAAAGAGAACATAAAAATGATTATTTTAAAAAAAGCTTTTTTGGTAACTGTGACTATAAGATATAAAAACATACTGGTACTTTGCTTTCCGGTATCTAAAGCAACTGGCCTCAGAGACTGGATATACCCCCTTAGACAAGAATTTTACACTTTGAAACACTTCCAAAATGGATTTAGTATTCAGTATTTAGTTGCTAATAATGTTTTTGATATTTTAAAAGATTTATTTTATTTTGTGTATATTTGCTGATATGTATGTTGTACACTATATGCATGCCTGGTGCCCACATAGAGCAGAAGAGGATGTTGAATCTCCTGAAACTGGAATTACAAATGGTACTGAGCCACCATGTCAGTACTAGGAACCAAACCTGGATCCTCTGCAGGAGCATCTGATAAGTCATCTTCAGCAACATTTTTATTATTTCTTATTTATCTTGTATGTTTGTGTGTATTTGTGTGTGTGTATGGCATGCTCATGGGTCTGAGTGTGGACATGTTCATCCTGCGGTCTGCATGTGTCGGCTAGAGGACAGTCTAGGTGTCAATCATCCCCTTTGTGTTCTCTGAGTCTGGCTCTCCTTTTTTTACACTGTACATGCCAAGCTAGCTGTGAACTCCTCTGACCTCTGCCTCCCAGCTCGTCTGATGCACTGGGACTGCAGCTCCATTGTACCTTGATAAGCTTTACCTGTGCCTTGGGCATTCAAACTCGGGCTCCCACTCTTGCACAGAGAGTGATTTATTCACTGAGTCATCTGTCCTGCCCACTAATAATGCTTCATGTTAACCCTTTGCTATCGTGGTTACTTTCAGCTGGACTTTCCAGTTGTCATTTCATTTATGCTGACCTTGCAATGTGGTTATTTTTAAAAGAGAGTACACTAACCCAGAGTCAGACGACTGTCCTACCAGGCATCTGTATTCAGTAATAAATTAATGTAGCTCATCTGTGGAAATATTGATCCAAGAAGAGAAAATAGAAAAAGTAGTGAGCTCAGCTGTAATCTGGTAGGAGAACTCACTGGCATGTCACTGCTGGCTGAGACAGAAAACAGCAAAACTCAGTGTCAAAGACTACATCCATGAAGTCTTACCAACATGACTGCCTATGCATGATCTGAACAAGATGATACTAGTCCATGTGCTGATGTGGAAGGGGAGAAAGTTCATGAGGCCTAAGCCTAAACAGAGTGCCATGAGAGACGAGAGACGAAAGAATGTGCGGGGAGGGAGAAATAGTCTTCCCCAGGGAAGAGCACACCAATTGGTATTGCAATTCAAATGATCAGCCCTGAAAACATACATATACAAACATTATAGTGACGAGTAGGTTGTATTTACTTATTTAGGGACATATATACACCAACAACAACAACACTTAAAGAAAAAGAAAGCATGAATTTAAGATAGCAACAATGGAGAGGAGTGATACAGGAAAGTATTTTGAATGAAGAAAGGGAAAGGGGAAATTGTGTAATTATATTATAATCTCAAAAATCAAAAAAAAATTAAAAAATACAAAATTGTAAACAAAACAGCATTGGAATCCATCTTAACTTCCAAAACACCTAAGTAGTATGCAGCTCAAGAGGGAAAAGAAACAGCAGTGAAGAAAGATTGCCACAAAAAGACCAGAAACGTGCTGGGCGGTGGTGGCGCACGCCTTTAATCCCAGCACTCAGGAGGCAGAGGCAGGCAGATCTTTGTGAGTTCGAGACCAGCCTGGTCTACAGAGCTAGTTCCAGGACAGGCTCCAAAGCTACAGAGAAACCCTGTCTTGAAAAACCAAAAAAAAAAAAAAAAAAGAGAGAGAGAGAGAGAGAGAGACCAGAAACCAAAGGTGGAAATATTGAAGCACAAAAGCAAAGTCAAAGGATTGCCAAAAAAAAAAATGACTAAATTAGAGCAATACAACATAAAGGCTCCCAACAAAACTCTCCCCAGTATGTTAAAGGTCATTCTTTGTGATCAGCTGCACTTCCCTCTGGCTCTGGACTTTCTTGACCAGAGTAATTGCTAATAGCTTAAGAGCTGATCCCATCCTCAGACATTTACATTTTAATGAGGATTTGTGAAACTTTAAAAGCCTTCTAGACACAAAATGTGCATCCCATTACCCAATGGCAGAATGTCAAACTCTGCTAATGTTATTCTGTGGCATAGCATTTTCCTCAGGAACCTATAAATGTGACTTAACTGGAAACAAAGGGCTTAACACAATCATTCCATTTAATCAAGAAATTTAGGGGGAGATCTACATTATCTAAGAATCAAAGGTGAGATGTGAAGGGTAAGAGAGGCATTAAGACATTGCTAAGGGAATTGAAAGCTTGCCTTACAGTTTATATAATTTTAATTTTTAAAACTTTTTTATTTACATATTTATTTTTACACTCAAACCATGGTTTTCCCTCCCCCCCTCCTCCCAATCCCTTCCTCTACCTCCCTTCTGCCCCCCATCCTCTCTTTCTCCTTTTATATTCACAAAAGGGCCATCCCATGGATAACAACCCAATATCAAGTTGCAGTAAGACTAAGAACTTCCCCTCCTATAAAGGAGGAATGGGGTCCCAAAGCCAGCAAAAGAATCAGACACAGCCCCTGCTCCCACTGCTAGAAGTCCCACAAGAAGACCAAGCTACACAATTGTAAGATATACACAGAGGGCCTAGATGAGTCAGTCCCTTGCAGGCTTCCTGGTTGTTGGTTCAGTCTCTGTGGTAAGTCCTGCTTAATTGATTCTGTGGGTTTTCTTGTGGTGTCCTTGACTGATCTCTCTCCTTCAACCCTTCCTCCCCCTCTTCCACAGGATTTCTGGAGCTCCACCCAATGTCCAGCTGTGGGTTTGTGTTATCTATTTCCGTTAGTTGCTGGATGAAGCCTCTCTGATTACAGTTGAGATATAACAGAATATTGTTAGGCTTCAGGCTTCATTACATTGTCTTTCTTTCTTTTTTTTTCTAGTTCAGGCTATGTATCACCTGTTGCTAGGAGTCTTAACAGGGGTCATCCTTCTAGGTTCCTGGGACTTTCTCTTGAATAGGTTTCTACCTCACCCTGAAATGCCCCTCTTTTTCAATCATCTTTTTCAGTACTCTCCACATCCTCTGCCTGATTCCTATGTTTCCTTCACCACCTTCCCCTGGTCCACCCACAAATCCATTCTATTTTCTCTTCCTAAGGAGGTGCAAGAATCCCCTTGAGCCTTCCTCCTGGGCGTGTGGATTATAGCATGGTTATCCTTTACTTTTTAACTAATATTCACTCATAACTGAATACATGCCATATTTGTCTTTCTGGGTCTGGTCACCTCACTCATGATGATTTTTTTCTAGTTCCATCCATTTGCCTGCTAATTTCATGATGTCTTGAAAATATAATCACCTCACTTCCCCTTTTCCTCTCTCCTGAAACACTTCCCTTGCCCCACTCCCTCTCTGTAGCATGAATAACAAAAACCCAGAGTCAGACATGGAGTTAAAGCTAAAGATCACAGACGCACAGCCGAAAGCTCTCTAGTGAGAGACCTTTTCCCTCTTCCAATGTTCAGACAGAAGGAGTGATCCTCAGACTACCTAGACTGCACTGTGTCGCCATGAAACCTCAGACTCCACACTCCAGTGAGTTCCTATCTCTTCCCCTTTTTATACCTCTCTCTACCCAGCCATATCTACTCCTGTCTCTACCTCTTTAATGCTAGAATTAAAGGTGTGTGACTCCCAAGCACTGGGATTAAAGGTGTGAGCCACCACCACCTGGATCTGTTTCTGGATCAATCGTGTATAGTCTTGAACTCACAAAAGATGGATCTCATCTGCCCCTGTCTCCTGGGATTAAAGAAAGATGTGTGCCACCACTCTCTGACCTCTAGTGGCTTAGCTTTGCACTCTCATCTTCAGGCCAGCTTTATTTATTTAATAAATTACAAATAAAATATCACTAGAGATATCTTCTTTTCTATTATTTTGTTTCATGTGTACATGTGCTGTATGTGTGTGTGTGTGTAAATATATAAATATAACCTCCTGATGCTTTCCACTGTGGTTAGTGTATATAAGATTTCAGAACTGACAAGGTTGTATTGCGTAACCAGTTGGGGGCTATCAAGGGAGGGAAAGAAGAGTCACCTGTTCAAAGTGATACAGACTTCTTTTTTCTTGCAGTTTTTGGGCCAACAATTTGGGACTTCTTTTATTTTGAAGTTAAAATGCATAAGCTTCTAGCTAAATAGAATAATATGACTTCTTTTCTACCATTTTCTCCACTGAGCTACTAAAAAGACAGTTAAAAAAAATATACGCAATTATTGACACAGTGGTCATACCTATGTGAACAATGTGGTAGGAGAGCAGGATGGAAACTGAAGAGAGAAGCCACAAATTTGGGTTGGCAGTCCAGGGAAAGATGATGCTTACAAAAGAGAGGGACACAACAAAAAAGGAATCCCCAGATACAGAATGCAGAGGCTGAGGAGATGCACACTTTCCTTGGATAATGAATATTGCTACTATTACTAAAGAATGGAGCATTGGTGGAAAGGTTGATTTTTAAGTCCAAGTTCTCGTAGCTCAGTGGTTAAGATCGCATGCTTCCCTTGCAAAGGAGGGTTTGAGTTCTCAGACCAGTGGCAGCTCCTGTTCTGTGCCATTCTCTGGTCTCCATAGCAACCAGAAATCCATGTGATGCACATATGTATACTCAGGTAACAACCTACATAAAAAATAAAAATAAAGAAGGTTTTATTAAAAATTTAAACTCCTTATTACTTCCCTAAATCAGGTCACTAATATTTGCCCATTTCACATCACATATAAATCTGCATTTTTACTTCTAGAGAGAACAAATATTATAATTTTGGGGACATGAATTATAATTTGGTAGCAGATGTAGAAATATGAAAAACATCCTAGAGGAATTTTGTGTATTCAATATCCCTCTTCTGATGATTTTCTCAGTTCCATGCTTGTATTAGCACACCCCCTTGAATATTTTGAAAAGAAAAATTCCTTAATGAAAACCTTCCATGAAAGTAAAGTAGAAAATATTTTTGAGTGAAAATATTTCAGTATAAAAAACGAAAAAATATATAAAAAGACTTTTTTTTCAGAGAGGATAGTCTGACTACAAGGTAAGAACATGAGTCTACAAAGGACACTCAATGACCAAAAATTAAGATTTTTAAAATTAAAATTAAAATTCAGATAGCCAAATATTAAAAAGCACTGACAAATAGAATTAACAAAGCCTCTCAGAAGAGGTACTAAAGGCAAAGATGGAACAGACTGTAAACTTAAAAGAAAGTTCGGTGTGATCCATTACAATTCAAGCCAAGTGGTAGTAATTCTTAGAACAGAGAAAACTAAAAGTTTCATAAGAGCTTTCAATATGAACAAATACACAGATGCCTCAGTATGCAAATGGAGAAAAATTCTTATTCATATCATTATATAATTTGAAACTGCTGCCATAAAGCATAAATTCAACTTCTATCAGAGAACATGGAAAATGGTATACCATACTTAAGAATGTAGTAACCTGCAACATTACTGAAGGTGTTTAAGAGTTGTAAGAGTTCCCTGGTAGAATTTTTGGGGTCACTTAGGTATGCTATCATATCATGAACAAATAGTGAGAGTTTGACTTCTGCTTTTCTGATTTGTATTCTCTTGATCTCTGCTTGTTGCCTTATTGCTCTAGCTAGAACCTCAAGAACCATATTGAATAGGTATGGAGAGAGCAGACAACCTTGTTTTGTTCCTGATTTCAGTGAGATCACTTTGACCTTCTCTCCATTTAGCTTGATGCTGGCTGTTGGCTTGCTGTATATTATCTTCTGAGTAAATTGGGAGAATGGGGGTCACAGGAGAGGGTAGGAGGAGGGGGAGAGGGAAGGGGAGCAGAAGCCATTTTATGAAAAGGAGGAAAGTAAGAGGATTTGTTGAAGATAAGATGGCCCAGTCTCATGATGCCAAATAGTACAGCACTTATATACTATTTAGCACCAAATCTCCTCTAGAAATAGCAATGCAATACTGAGAGTGTACAGTTGTAGATTATAATCATGCCAAAAACTTTTAAGAGTTCCAAATTTGCCTCTGAAAAATGGAAATTAGGTTTAAAAATGAAATATTCTTGCTTTTCTCTTTTTGTAGATATAGTTGTCTTGCTACACACAGTATATATACAAATTTTATCTGTCTACTATCAATGTGTTTTAAAAATATTTTATGCTTACTAATTTTTATGGACTTTAGGGAAACTTAAATATGTAATTATTTAAAATTATTATTTTTTTATGTTTTGAAAATGATTTTCTTAACCCTCCACTCACACAACACATACATCAAATCTAATTCTATTTCTTATTGTTCAAAAACTCTATTTATTTACAAAGAAGAACTCTACAATGTATATTTCATTTACATATTGGCTCACTTTCTTTCCTGAATTCTGGGCTTTCATCATTCAGTAAATTTCTCACATTTCTCTCCTATTTATCTTAGAAATTTTTTTCTACTGCTTGTTGCCTACTCCTATTTATAACAAATAATAACTTCAGTAAAGTACATCATTAGATGGTTAAAAAGGAAATAGTTTACAGAAACCTAGGTCTATTATCATTCACTGTGTACACAGGGTGTGTGAGATGCTCCTGGCCTACAACTATGTACATTTTACTGTATTGAGTACTGTGATCATATAGTGCATTGGTAAGGATTCATTTATCTATAGTTAACTAAAAATGCTGTGCTACTATTTGATATGAAGGAAAAATGGGAGAAAGTAAGGACATGGGACAGTGGCTCTCAGCTGTGAAAGTATGGGGACTTGAATTCAAATCTTCAGTATCCAGAATTAAGGAACAAAGACAGGTACATTCAGAGAGTTCTCTGGGCAATCAGCTTAACTGAACATAATAAATTCTGGTTCATAAGGCGACCCTATATCAAAATATAAACTAAAGAACAATAGATAAAGACTCTCACTATTCTCAGTCCTCTGCATGCATACACACACTTGCATACACACATTCACATACACAAAAACATGGTATGCCATGTTTTCTTCATCAAAGAATTTGTCTTGTCTTTCTCTAACTTTTTATGCTATAATCAATTATAAATTATTAATCTTCAATTTTTGTAATAACAGCCTTAAAAATACACAGTGTATAGTTCTGTGGACGTATTTTCTCTCATTATATCCTTATTCTACATGTTTTTCCGGATGTTCACATCTGAGAAACAACCACAGTCTTTCTGCATAGAACTCTGTATCTTGTTTATCACTGTATTCGACCTCCACATGGAGAATAAGAACAATTATGCCTATGTGGGAATTCTCCTTTGGAATCAGTATTTCCTAAAATATTTAGAATACCTCATCAAGCCGGTTTAGAGGTAGCTGTTATTTTTAGTATCCTCTAAAATACGGAATAAAAAATTGAGCAAACACGTAGAGTTGTAACATGACTTTGCTTTTCAATGTTCTTACTATGATTATTTTAATTGTCACAAAAATGTATAAATACAACCTACTTAGTCCATTCGGTGTTGCTCTTATACATGTGTTTAGGGATGACCACTTGGGATTGGATAATGTATCTCTCATCCCTAGAGAAAGTTGGTTCTCATTTTCTCAGCAGATATTGCTTGCCTTTGGCCTTCACCTAGAGACAAAGCACCGTTAGATTGCCCCCTTTCATGTTGTATTGTCAACTGGTATTGCCATCACTCAGGTCTGATCTAGGTAGCTCTGTTGTTGATATTTTATGTGTGTAGCTTCCCTATATAATATCTAGAATATATTATCCTATAGCAGACTTCCTGATTCTCTGGCTCTTGCAATCTTTCTGCCCTCTCTTTTCCAATGTTCTATGAGCCTTGGGTGTAGGGATTCTGTTACAGATGTACCAACTAGAGCTGGTAGCCCACAATCAATTGTTACCTGCATTGTCAACAGTTGTGACTTGCTGTAATGTCTCCATATGTTACAAAAGTAAACATCTATGATAAGGGTGAAAGCTACAATTATTTGTAGATTTAAGCATTAAGAATATAATTAAATATTATGCTGTTTTGTGAAAGTGGTAGCAATAGGTTCTCCTCTAAGATTCATGAGCTTAATATTCAAATGTAGTAGGTTTATAGTACCAGGCATGAATTACCTTCTATTGAGCTGTGTTACATCCAATTAGATAGGTGTTGGTTGCTGTGCAGACAGAAGCACCACTATTGCACCATTAGAGATATCATGTCATGCTAGTCATTATTATGGTTCATAGAAGGCACAGGTGGGAAGATTATTAATTGTATACAAGGAATTACATATATTTATGGTATTTTTGTATAAAATGTGTTTTAGTAGATTCACCATCCCCCTCATCTCCCTCATACACATTACAGTCCTTATACCCTATTCCTACTCTATTTTCTTCTTTCAACTCCAATGTGTCCTTTAGGACACCCCATCCCCCTCTCCCCTTATTTTTACTCTTAGTCTTCTTTCTCATTTATATTTAACTTCTTTATTGACTCTTCGGGAGTTTACCACCATGCACTCCAATTTTGCTCACTTCATGGTCCCCCATATCCTTCCCTCAACCCTGCTACACACCACCACAAAAGGAAACAAATCAAAGTAAGCAAGCAAGCAAACAAAAGCAAAAACAAAAACAAAAAACAAAAGTAAAACATAACAAAAACCACAACAGAAAAATCTCTTTGCTTCTCCTTTCCTGCCTCTCCGAAACCTTGTCATTTGTCCTGGTGGCATTGGAGGCTTCCGTGTGTCAGATAGTGTACCTCTTTTTCCCATAAGTCTTACCGCAAATATTCATTGCAGTGAGTCACTGGTTTGTTCAAGCCCTCTGATTTCTGGTACAACATCATCACTGGATACTCACCGGAACTCCTCTGGGATATCTTGTGGATGCCACAAGTCTTGGAGATCTTGTGAGTATTGTTCCACAGGACCAGTCCCTTCACAAACTCCAGCAGGTCCTAGATGGGTTAGGTGTTTGGGTGGGTCAATCTAAGGCTTGGCATGGGCCTGAGTGGTAACCAACCTGGTCAGTCAAGGCCTCTGGGGCACCTACCTCAGCAAGGGAGTGGAGCTGGCTCCCTTAAATGCATTTCCTCAGTGTTGACTCATCCTGGCCTGTGGTGAGGGGGTGGTGCATCTCTCACATGCAGGGGCCAGCTCTCTTGCTATAGTGTCCAGCAAGAGACAAGATCAGCTTTCTCAGTGCCAGCGCAGCATGGACCTTGACATGGCCTTCGGCAGCATCTTGGGCTCAGACAACATCCTGGCTCTGGGTGGAAATGGCCAAACAGGTAGAAATGGTTCTGGTGATCGAATGGCTACAGGGCAACACCAAGGCCTCAGGTTGTGTTCCTAACCCTGGGTCTCCTTGTGATCTTTGGTAGCAATGCAAGAACTGAACTTAAGCACAGACATCTGCTGTGGTAAGACCATGGACCCCGACATGGTCTTCAGCAGCAGATGAATCTAGATGTCACCACTGCCCCAGAAGCAGTATGGGCTTGAGACCCCAACATGGTCCTCTATCTCAGGTGTCTGAACAGACTTCTATAGTAACAGGTGCAGTGGATATCAACACAGAACCTGGCTGCAGTATGGCCATGGAACCTGACATGGCCCTCAACTGCATCTCTGACCGTGATGTCACCATGACATTGAGTAGCAGCACAGGCCACTCAGATTGGGTGCATCCTGGCCCTCAGAAACCAACCTGGATTCAAATAACTGATCTGATGACCCTGGGCATCTCTTTGGTACTCGGTCACAACAGGAGTCACATACATCAATCCAGACCCTGACTGGTAGAGGGCCACAGACCCGGACATGGCCCTTGGCAGAAGCCTAGGCCCAGATAGAGGCTCTAAGCCTCCTTTCTTATAAGACCACCATCATGCATGATATTGTCCTTTACCAATAATGGTGATTTACTATTACTCACTCTTAATAGTCTCACTTAGTACTCTCTGAATCCTGTATTGTTCTATTTAATGAGGAAAAAAGTTACTTTTTTCTTTTTATTTTACTCTTTGACAGCTTCTCACTTGTATAACAAATTTTAAATATTTACATGTCCTCTTCTTCTACTCCACTCTCTCCCTGAGATCCTTCTTTCCAACAAATCTCTGTACTAGTTTCATACCTTTTGTGTGTGTGTGTGTGTGGTCCACTGATGCTAATTAGAGTTACTTGCACAAATGTGGGTGGAAGGTTATTTACTGGAGCATGTACAATTTAACAGTGCCTATGCCACTGAAGATAATTGCAAACTTTATCCCAGTGACTATTAATTGCCAACAACCTCTCAGAGAGTGATAGTGTGCCAGGCTTCTCTCCAGCCCATGATGACTATATTTCATCATATAAAATGCAGGTCTTTTCAAGTAACCATAGAAACAGTAAGATCTTTAACTGTGGGATATTTTGGTCTCACTCTGACACTCCTGAGACTGCCATTGTTTACTTTGAATCAGAGGGCAGAGCTAGCTACTAGCTGACCAAATTTAGCCATAAAGGTTTGGGGGAATGAGGATGTAGAGAGACACAAGAAATAGTAGGATTGAGCTTAGAAAGATTCACAACCCTAGAGACAGAGAGGAGGTCACTGGTCGTTTCTCCTCTGCTTCTCTGATCATTCAAGTTCTTACCCCAATATCTGACACCTTGGTTCTTATTGATAAAGAATAATTCTATCAATGCTTTATTGAATGCAATGGCCACTTTGTGTTCAGAAGATTCATTTTTGCTCCCCAGGTCCCCATCCTCTGACTCTTACATTTTTTTCCTATTCCTCTCCTCCAGTGCTCTTGTTCTTTAGGGTAAACTACTCCATCATCATTTACCCTCTTGGCACTTTGGCAAATGTTTAATTTCTGCTTTAACCAGGTCCTCTGCAACAACAAGCTTCTCTGATTTAGGCTGAGAACAACACTAACCTATGGATAAAAATTTAAACATTTACAAGGCAGAATAACAAGGTGACCATTGAGGAAAACAATAGTAGTCGCATTGCTGGTAAGTCCTAAGACTCCTGGGCATGGAGTATTGACCAGATTTACAGACTCAGTCATGAATTCCCTCCTAAATCTAAGGAACCAAATCTAAGAAACCCCTATACTATTTCCTTCTATGGAATGTATTAAATTTAATTAAGATCCCAGAGCTTCATCTACATTTTGTATTATTGATAATCTCTTTATGAATGTTCTAACACGTAGTCTCCATGGATTTGATATCATCTTTCTCTGTTCATGAGTTTGGTTTCCTTCTCTTTGTTTTGGAATGATTTAGTTTGGAAGAACTACTTTAAAATCTACCCCAGAGTTCTAGTTAGAATAGGAAATCCTACTCATGTCTAATATCATATGGTGAAAAAGTAGATATTCTATGAAATGTGGAAATATTTTAATTCTTTTGGTTTTTTCCCTTATTCCTTGGTCTCTTCACTGTGCTTCTATTAGAGTTCAAGGTTGGAAGGCAAACTTAGGAATAATCAAAATAATATCTATTTTCCCCCTTAATACCCATTTCAGAGTTTATAATGCCTCTCTGATTATTGTTATTTGATCAGAAGTAGTTTAACCATAACAGGAGAATGAGAGGGAGAGTCAAGAGAGCTCAGTGGGGACCTGCCACCCACCTGAGAACATGAGTTTGATCCTTGGGATCCACATAGTGGAAAAGAGTATCAAATCCTGAAAGTTTTCTTCTGTCCATGTACCTGCTGTAGTATGTGTGTGCATCCACAAGGTTAGTTAGCTAATTAAATAAAACGCAATAAAAGCAAATTGAGAAACAGCAAGGTCTTTGGTCATACTTTTAATCTACTTATTTGTTTTAGACATTATGAAACAAGATCATTGACAAACAGATGTAAACAATGTAGAAATATATACTTAGGTCCTTCTCCCAAAATATGAATAAAAGCATCTGTTCTGCATCACAAATAAGAAGATGGACACTCAATCTATTAATCCCTTGGAACTTATAACTGCTTATTTTAAAGTATTTTAATTAATAAAGATGACATTTAATACCAAATGGGAAATAAAAGTCTGTAGCTAATTTTAAAATTAAAACAAAAATAAATTGTAACTTGTGTTTGTTACTACACTGCTGACTGTTGAATCAATGTCAGAACAGCTTGGCTGTAGGTAGCAGTTGCAGCAATTTCATTTAGTTATGTGTTGGAAGACAGCTTGCCTTAGTTTCTTCCCCAAGGAAAAGGAATAGTGGGAGGAATATATCTACCTGAGTAAGAGCCACATCAGCATTGTTTTTCCAGCCATCTGTCCACTTACAGAGACATCTTACAGGCCTCTGCACAATGATACCTATTATACAAGTCAATTTAATGAACCCACAATGGTGAAAGCCTACCCTTAAAAGTCCATTCCATTAGGTCCTGGTGCCAAGAGGCCTTAAGCATTATTAGAGGAATGAACACCCTTTCAATGGCAAAATAGGATCTCTCAGAGGATAAGCAGGCAGAAGTAAGAGCGGAAATCTATCCTCAAGAGATTTTCTAAAGCAGCCCTGGCCTCTACCTTTTGCTTGAGTAAAAGTTGGAATTCTGAAGAAAAGACTAGATATAAATTTTAAAACCTCACTGGTAGATAGTCAAATGATGTCACCCCTCCTAGAACCTTCCAGAATTTCACCCCATGTGTAAAGACAGAAGGAAGTTTCTGCATTAATCATAACAAGGAAGTTTTAAAGGTTTGTAAGATGCCTTTTTTTAGAATGTTTTTTCAAGACAGTCTCACACTATAGTCCAAGATGGCTTTGAACTTGTGAACTCCTGTCTCAGCTTCCAGAGTGATGAAATTATAAGCATATGCTACCACCCCAACTTCCAGAATTAGTCTTTATGAAAAAATGGAATGTCTAAAACTGTATTTAAGCATGCCTAAATTGTTATTAGTGTTTTATTTCTTATATAGGGACTGCCTGTGGGGCTGGTTGGCATGTACTACAACATCAATTTCAGCATCATAATTTTTAGCAAATAATATTCAAGACACCAGCCATGGAGATAGAAGTTGAGGATGAGTGCAGAGTTTTCTGGGTGTGAGAGCTGCATTTTATCAATAGAGATTCCTCTGTCTTCTCAATGATAAAATTAACCATGTAGCAGTTCTTTAGGTACATGGTGGACAAAGGGTGAGATGGCTGCTGTGGAAGTGGGAGAGCAGGGGTTAAGGAAAGAGCAAAAAGCTCAACACAATGTTTACTTTTTCTTTAGCAATCTATGACTGTGAGAAAAAGAAATGAATATGCTTATTGCTACCCATGTGGAAGACAGAAGCAGGGAGACCTTTAAGTCATCTCTCAATCTCTCATCTCCTTCTTCTCTTACCCATCTCCTATGCTCTTTTGGTCTTCCAAGTCCCAAATGTCATGTCCTTAGAGGTAGCCTCTGATTGCAGCAATTTCAGAACTCTGGCCTGATGGTGAGCAAAGGTCTCCAGGAAAATATGCTACTCTAAAGAGGATATTCGTAAGAGCCAGTTGTAAGTGAGAGACAATTTGACTTTCATTATATCCTTGCTTATTCAAAAATAAAAAATAAAATAAAAGAAAGGAAAAACATTCTGAGAATAATACAAGACAGTCAGTTAAATCTGATTCATAAGCAATAAAAAAGTTCTTAAATGTATATTACAAATGTTAAATAGAACTTATTAAGAAGTACTTTGTGTTCACATGAAATGCAAGCTTAACTGAACACCTTCCACTTTCAGTCTATATTTCTAGTAATCTTTGACACAGGCCATGTTACAAGTACACAAATGACATTGCGATTTGTCTTCACTTTCCCCAGTAAGACCATTCCATGGACTATATTTCTACCAATTAGCAACTAGAGATCCCTGACAACAGAAGTAGATCTTATTTCTCTTTGCTGGTGGACAAACAACAACCTTGTTCCTTTGCACAATAGTTGGGCAGAAATGAGCATGTGCCCTGAGTACATCTGGTGCATCTTAAGCACAGGTCTAGGAAAAGACTGGTTTTGCTAGTGTGGAGAGATGGGTAAGGTTAATTTGTGACTACCACCAATTTATTTTGCTTATTGGCAGAGATTCATAGTCCTGATTACACTGTTTAGGATATTAAACTAAATATCACTGAAAGCTAGCATTTCCACTGAACATCTCCTCTTATAGGAATCAGTACATGCCTCTTTGCAACATACATACCCCAATATGTATGATAGACCAATATGACTAAAGGTAACTTCTCAAGATATTCAAGCATCAGTGCACAAATACACTGTTCACCAAAACCAATCCTTACAGATTTTTTTTTCTGAAGAGGGATCTTGAAATGCTATCAAGTTCTACAAAGCAATATTCCTATTGAGTCCTTCACATTGTATAAAGCTAGAGGAGAATGCATTTCCTTCCCCAGAGCCCTGCCTTTCTACTAGCTACTCTATATCTGTCCTCTCACCTGACTCTTCACCTCCCTCATGGCAGGCCACACAATTTCAAGAACTCTCCCCATCTGTCCTCCTGCATTCCTAGTCCGCAGTTGATGCTGCTTCAGCTGTTCCTGCTGAAATTTCAGAACAAACTCTTCTACATGCATTGTCAGGTGCTTCTGAAGTGTTTCTATGAATGAAAAATGACTGACTAAACAAAAGCCAGCGGGGATAAGTCCTAAGAGGACTATAGCTTTTGCTCTTGTCCTTTCTAAAGTATTGATGGAGAATGGAAATAAGTCTGGCTTTGTATAAATAGTCAGTAAATGTTTAAAGAAGTACAGTGGCTTCAAAGACTATAATCTTAAGACCATGCTTCCTAATAAATCTTCCAGTACATTTCAAGTAGGTTTAATTTAATAACATGCAAAGTATTTATCCACTCATGCAGGCAGTAAGGCTTGAGGCGCTTCCATGACTGGATTTATTAAAGCATAATCCCCCTTCCTATTCAGTATGTCCTACTCCTATATCATGCTTTTTTTTAACCCCAGTTCACACTCTAGATATGTAAGAGACTGCATTATGTAGAAAGAAGAAACATTGCACAATAAAGAAAATATGGTTCATGGGTTTCTGGTGGTCAGAACCCCTGCTCACATATCCTAGGTCTATGACATTGGAACAAACACATCACATTCTTTAGTGCTTTTTTTTTTATCAGAAAAAAGAACCTAGTCTGAGGTTATTTTAATTTGAAAACATTGTATATATCATATAGAATAATATATGATTGAAGAGTTCATGCTCTGATCTAACATCTCAATTCTGGCTCCTATACCTACTATTTTTTATTGTATCAGGAAGTTCTTCATTATCTCCAAACCTTAATATCTTCATCTGTAACAGGAAAGGGTTAATTATACCAGTCTCATCAGTTAGCCATGGATGACTCAGATAACTGTGAAGAGACACTATGACCACAACAGCTTTTATAAAGAAAAACACCAATTGGGACTGGCTTTACAGTTCAGAGGTTTACTGCATTGCCATCATGGTAGGGACCTTGGTGCAGGCAGACATAGTGCTGGAGAGGTAGCTCAGAGTTCTACATCTGGATCCTCAGGCAACTAGACCTGACGTGAACGTTTGAGACTTCAAACCTTAAACCCTAGTCACATACCTCCTCCAACAAAGTCACACTTACTCCAACAAGGCCACACCTCCTACTAGTACCACTTTCCATGAGCCTTTGAGAACCATTTTTATTCAAACCACCCACTCACCATTTTCCTAAAACTTGTACAATGAGATAGTAGTAAATTATCAAAACAATGAACACTTTAATTAAAGGATAATATGATGGAGAACTAAGAGTTTTTTGAGTATTTCCTATTTCTCAGGGCTACTCTAGAAGTCAGAGTATTGATAGAATTTTGATTCTCACAGGATTTATATATTGTCATTTGTATAGAACTAATCAAACATTTCTGAAATCTGAATGTTACTCCACTATTGTTTCTAGAAACTGAAAGTAGTAATTTTTTAAATATTTGGTGTTTATATCTGTTCATCTTTTTTATAGCTAAGAACATGGCTGAGATGTTGGGTATGAATGGTGTATCAATTGTTTTCATGCACTACTCCATAAAAATGACACCTCAATCTTTTAAACTTTTCACAATGATTTTTGTGAATAATAGGATGAATTGTACTTAACAATATTTGTGCTTACTGTACATAAACTGATTCTTACATAATGTCTTTGGAATATGTTTCAGAAATAAAATTAGGAAGTTATATTTATAGCACATTGACATACTTGTGGATTCTAACTAACCTTGCAGATTAACAACAGAAAAATATTTCTAGTAGTTACATTTTATGTGAAGAGCTATCAACAAAGAAATCTACAAACACAAGTAAGTACTCTATAAATATTTGTTTACTGAATGGTGAACTCATCTAACAGACATATCATAAGCTACCATATTTAATTTACAGAAAGCATTTTGTTTGTTAGTTTTGTATTTTAAATTAAGCAATATAGAAACCTCAACAAGCTCACCAGAAAAGTCTAAGATCCTAAGGAAATATCTGTTTCTCTATAAAAAAAAAAAATGCTCAGTTAGCCACACTGCCAATAAAACTTCAAAAAAACTTAAATTCCCTCAAAAATTAATAATAAAGCAGAAAACAGAGTGGAATTGAAATAAATTATAAAAAACAAAGGAATACTCAAGAATATTGAGACCTACAAAAATTCTGTCAATCACTTTAATTTCCAATACAAATACCTGTGCAAATGATGAGCACAAGACAGAGGTACCAACCTCTACTTGTCTGATAAAAATAAAACAGAAATAGAGATAGACTTAGAAGGACAAAAGGCAATCAAGTTTGCTCTTAAAACATAGTTGAGTCATTGAAATTTAGCAAAATGAGGATTTAAAAAAAATTCTGCAGGTGCAGAAGACAGGTAGAGAAAGTCCAGAAAATTATGAAGTACCAACGTTTTTCTACAAATAGTGCTGTTTACTTTGGAGATATGAGTTGGAAGTACATGCACAATGCTCATGAATTTGTGCCAAGAGCAGTAGAATTAAAGGTCTTCTACTCAGAAAATATGACATTTCTCCTCTATGAAAGCAATACGTTTTCCACACTCAGAGAATGGCCTGGGTACCTGTACGCACAGCAGTGAGTCACATCTCTGGCTGGTGGTAATTCCAACTCTTAATGCTTAAAAATCATTAATCCTTATAAGCCAGGTAGTAGTGGCACATACCTGTAATCCCAGCACATGGAAGACAGAGTTAGTATTTATCCCACACTGTAACAGTGACACAAAAATTACCTGTTTCCCAATTTTCTCCACCTAAAGATTTCACTCATAAGCATAAGGTGCAAGCTTCAAGCAGTTAGGCAATAAACATAGCCTTACTACACCCCTTCATGTGCTTTGCAGAGGACAAAGTGGTTGCTGGATGTCCAAAGAGCAAACAGCAGTAATGTGGGATGTCCTTCTGTATATGTGTTGCTTTATTGCTTGATGAACAAAGCTGTTTTGGCCAATGGCTTAGCAGAGTAAAGCCAGGTGGGAAATCCAAACAGAGAAAGAGAGAGAGTGGGCAGAATCAGGGAGAGGCCATGTGGCTTGCGAAGGAGACAGTAACTGAACAGAATCTTATCAGTAGGCCACAGCTTCATGGAGATACACAGCTAATAGAAACGGATTAATTCAAAATGTAAGAGCTAGCTAGAAATATGCCTGAGTCATTTTCCAAACAGTGTTATAATTAATATAGTTTCTGTGTGATTATTCTGGTGTGAACAGTTTGGAAACGAGCAAGCAGTCTCTGCCTACACTGCAGGACACAGAAGGTGGGCACAAAAGGCTCTTGCTAATTACCAGGCACAAATAACCTTCAATCTGTGATGATGACATGCTTTTAATATAGCCTTTGGAAATTGCTACAAGCTTGATACAGTATTTTAAATGTCTTGTGTTTTCAAACTAAACTCTTCACCAGTTTTGAACTTAATTTTTTTATGATCGCTTTAACAAAATCAATTTATATGAATTGGGTTAAATTTCATGGTCATGCATTTTAAATAGGAAAGTAGGTACCATGGAAGAATTTGGTCCCTTCATCTTTTCCAAAGTGCATGGATTACAGATGTAAAAAGTAGCTATTTGGGCTAAGACACTGAGTTTATTTTAGCATGTAATTTGTCCCTTGAGACATAGTGAAAATTTTTATAATTTCAGGGAAAATTAGGAAAACTAAGAGTAAGAAAGTGAAAACAATTCTTTACATATTGATCTGCTTGTTGTCTATGAAAAGCAAGGAAGATCTGATGTTACTCTCTGGTTGTGCTGTGAATCTTACTACTCATATGACAAGCAAAAGGCACCTCTGCATCTCAGCTTCCTCATCTATAAAATCTAGAAAGGTTACATGCCCATTTTCAAATTATTCATAGCCATACTCAGCACACAGCATGCATCCAATCAATATTTACTCTTATTAGTTGTACCCTTATAAGCAAATAGAAAATCACACTTGATTACTGAAAAACATATTTACTATCATCATTAATCTCTTATACACTTAGCTGGAAAATAATTATATGTCATATTTGTGTTTTAAATATGTTTGTGGGAAGCTTTTTTATCTCTGAAAAGTGTGTGGGTGAAGCACTCTAGAGCAGAGTTGAGGGGAGATAAAATCTCATGGCAATCTGTATCCTATAATGTGCAAAGATCATCATGTATGATGTTATTTAAACCTTAACCTTAAAACTAAATTAGTAGAACTTGCTATTTCTTCAATGGGTTGAGTTTCAAGAGGTAATGCTGACAAGTTAAAAGGCTACAACAGATGAAAATAATTAGGATAAAGCTGTGCCAGAGTAGACGAGATCCCTATCCACTGTGACTGCTGTTTTTATAAGAGTAGACGAGATCCCTATCCACTGTGACTGCTGTTTTTATAAGAGTCTGCCCGTAGAAATACTTTTATTCAAAATAATAACAAATGGCACTGAAAGCAAAAAGAGTGGAACTGTATAGCTCCAAGCCACATAATACCACAAACAGCCAGCCAGCACTGGAAGCTCTGAAAGAGGAAAGATGCTCCTTCTGCAACCCTCAGAGGAGAGCTGCCTATCTAACACATTGATTTCAGATTCTTATCTCCAAAATTGTTAAGCAGCTAGTTTATGAATTTGGAGTAATCTGCTACCATAGGTTCCAAGAAATAATCTGCATTTCACAAATAAGGAAACATAGGACCAAAAGTAAGATACGTATCCAATTCACAAAGCTGGAAGATAAATAAACCATTACTCAATTTAAAATTCTATTGTGACACTTTCTTCCCATCAACCCATCATATACCATCTACTCCACTATGATGGTCAGCTCCCCTGTCTTCATATATGACAGCAACTAGCACTTGCTGTCTTTGTTCATAGAAAGGAAAACAAAAGTATGAAAAAATACTGGTTCTCTGTCAAGCATCACATGGAAAATTCACATATGTTATCGCTCCCTAAAAGGTATCCCACAGTTTTTCCACATAGAAATCATCTAAACCCATGGAGATTTTTTTTATACTACTTGCCAGAATGACTCCTTTTCCCTAGCTTTGTTTCATGTGTTACCAGGTTTTGTTCTGTAGATCTTTACTTTGTTAAGGACAGTCTAAAGCACTCTGTCAGCCTCACAAAATTTTGAGTTTTTTAAAAGAAGATCATGAACGCAATAGCACTTTCAAGAATAATAGGATCTGTACAAGTATAGGTCCAATTGCAGAATGTAGTTCTGATGCCTGGATAAGCCATATGTAGCCCATTATCCCACCCAGAAAGTAAGCAGTAGACTATTAAACAAAGGGAAAGGGGATGAGAGTCCATGACATCAGGCCTTGACTTTCACTGCTCTGTTGGTCTTGCTATCCTACTTATTATTTTAATCACTTGACCTTTCTTCTAACATCCCATACTTTCCACCAAATTTATCATTAAACTGAATATTTATCTGAGAATTCACTGATTTTATTTCCCAACAAAATGATATGAAAAGTTAGACTCGAAAGTTACATTGTAGACTCTGCTTTAAGTAAAATGTTACAAAAAGAAAACCTAAAAGTCTAAATGAATTTATCAAAAGTATACAGAAGCAATTTAATGTTTTCTAATGTTTCTCTTTTTGACGAAATTATAAGTAGGTCTTTTTGAGTTCAAATTTGTAGATTTGATTAGGCATGTCTCCCTAAGTCTTGTGATGAAAAGAAATTAAACATACACACAGCAAGGAAGAGAGAGAAATAAGCAACCACAGCACACACTGTATCGAGTCACTGGCTGATTACCTGATGCAAAGCATGACTTAGACACTTAGCAGAGACATGGTGATTTCACTACTGCTCTGAAGTATCCAGATATTGCTCAGAACCGTTGGAGATGATTGCAGATGAGCTATTTCAACTTCTCTCACCATGGAAGTTCCCAGAACCAGGAAAACTTTTCTGCTGTAGAACAATTTGCATTACAAAGACGTACTGAAATGCTTAGCTCTAAGTCAGGCCATCACTTTGTAAAGAGAACATTATTTTAACTCCAATAGCATCTTTCATGCCTCAAAAGTAATAAGGCTTGACAAATAATATAAATGTACCTTCATGACTAGTATGCAATAATATCCAAGATAAAGTTTAAATAAGAGAAGGTGCTGCCAAGAGTGTTGCCTGAGGCCAGTTCTGAAGTAGACTAAAGGTATCTGGATTTTACTGGCCTTTTTCTTTTCCTTTGTTCAATTTTATAGAATTACTTGTAAGCAAGAAAAAGTTAAATAGCACAAGTGTTTATTTCTGCCAGCTGATGTCTAGAAAGCAAACATATTTCAACACTTTTGTGTTTGTAGCACTTAGCAAAGTGGCAGGCAAGTATACGCTCATAGAAGGCACTTAGTTTTCTGTCTGAACTTTTTCTTTTGCTAAATTTGCTAACATGCTTCTTCTACATTATAAGTTTCCTTAAATTTGACTGGGTTTGAGTAATGGAGAAGTTATTTAAAATAAATTATGATGAATTTTGAATTTAGATTTATTTAGCTCTTGGATACATTAATTAAATATCTTCTAGCATAATAATGCTACAAAACCAATAAAGGAGTAAAATAATGTGGAAAAGAAGATGGGGTAAGGGTCAGTGTGTCATGGTTCATGCCTATAACCCCAGGGTAGCATGTTAAGGCAGGAGGATCTTGAACTCAAGGTTGTCCTAGCCTACATTTACTATGCTATATAACCAGTGCCCCAAACTGATTAATTGGAGCATAATACAGTTTATAGTTTATTTGCAAGTAACAATGCAATGTGTATTAATAAAATATAGTTAGAAGCAGGGGTGTAGCTTGGTTGGTAAAGTGCTTGACTAGCATAGATAGATAAGGCCATGGAATGGATGTCCAACACTGCAACAATGAAACAAAATAAAGAATGGGGCATGATGATCAAAGCTTGCTTTCAAAAGGTAGACGTGGGAAAGTCAAAAGTTCAAAATTCCTTGAGTACAGGGGAAATTCCAGAATGGGCTGAAACACATGAGCCCCCTGAAGATGTAGGTAGGTAGGTAGGTAGACAGATAGATATAAATAAGATATAGATGATAGATAGATAATAGATGACCAAAAGATACAGGGAGGAGGTAGATAATAGTTATTTGTTGGCAGTCATTTACTTTCTGTTATCTTTAGTGCTACTGGCTGAACTTTTCCGTTCCCCAGTGTTCTAACCAGTTTCAGTGTTTACCGGTGCTCCCCATGTTTTCTGTTATTTTACAATGACACTGGAGTCAGACAATATATTAGCTCTCTCCCAGTCCAATCCTATTTTATATTTCTCATTAATCTTGTGCAGGATTCCTGTCAGAATCTTCTGAAATGACTGTGATAAAGCAGAATTCTTATCATTGCTTGCAGAAATTCATTTTGAATTGCAGTGTTTGTAGGAAGATTCATGTATGCCTCCAAAAGGATTTAAGCAGAGCTAGTTTTGTGTTATAGGACATAGTCTGAATAACAGAAATAACAACTTACAGACAATAGAGGTAGGTTTCTTTGTTTCTTCCCTTATTATAAAATTTATAAACTTATAAAATTTATTCTATAGGAACATCAAAATTTTGTAGTTAGATTCTTGTGGTTTGAGGTGCTAAATCTGAGAGGAGGCATAACAACAGAAAATAAATAAATAAATAAAAACATGGGAGAAAAGGAAAAATGGAAGAAAACATGGACAAGAAAATTGGGAGATGATGAAATGGCTCATCAGGTGAAGGTGATTGCTATCAAATCTTGACAGCCAGAGTTCAATTCTCAAGATCCACATGGAAGGAGCAAACATCTCCTGCAAGTTGTCCTTTGACAGCCTCACAGGAGAACAGGAAATATGGCACATGTATGTCACACACACACACACACACACAATAAAAAGTAAAAAACTTTTTGAAAAAGAGATTTTTCTAAAGAAATATTTCTTATGAAAGCAGGTGGTATAGAACACTGCAGAAGTGAGGGGAGGCAGGACTGGACAATGTGGTTGTGTCTTTTTGCCCAGATACAATGTTTATTGTCATTATCCTTGAAACCTATAAACATCTATTTTTTTAAAAAAGTGGTGACTATGATGACTAATTTTCTACTCGATGGGATCTAGAATTGTTTGGAGAAGAGACTCTGAGTGCCCTTGTTAACTAATGTGTGAAGCCCCCTCTGTGGGTGGCTCCAGTGCCTGGCTGGGATCCTAGCAACAAGCACCTGTGCTTCTCTGCTTCCTGATTATGGATGCAACTTGACAGTTGCTACAATCCCTGCTGCTTTGACTTCTTTGACATCCTTGACTAACCCTTGAACCCTGTCTTCCTTAAGTTGGCTTTGTCTGAATATTTTACAGACAGAAAAAGAAAAACAGTTTTCCAAGTATTCATATATTTTATAAAGCATAATATTTATTAATAGTAAAATCAGAGCTAATAAAGAAAACATGAGGGTATCTTAGCGTGAAGAATTTTAGATTTTCATTGATGCATATGTTCTGAGATGAAGTAATTAATGCATATGTTTTGTAGTAAAAGCACCACTCTCCCTAATTTATATGTTGAAACTTTAACCTACAGTATCTTAGAACATAACTTTCATGATAAGCTTTGTCAACTTGACACAATCTAGAATCACCTGCGAGAAGATTCTCAGAGAATATCCATGAGAGATTATCTTAACTTTATTAGTTGATATTGGAAGACCTGCCAACTGTGGAGGGCACCATTTCCTGAACCTGGGGTCTGAGACTAAATAAAAAGTAGAATTGGGGCTTCACACACACAGGCACACACACACGCACATACACGCACACACACACACACACACGCATTTGTCACTCTTGTTTTCCCCAAACTCATCTGCTGTGACTTCCCCACTGTCCTGGATTGCAATGGAGAACTGTGTGCCAGAATAAGCCTTGTTTTTAAATCAAGTTGGTATTGTCATTTTCTTTATTGCACTAACAGGAAAAGAGACTAAGAGCATGCTTTCTGATAAACTTTGAAAGGCAGAATTAAACAAAGATGAAAGCATTATGGCAGACTCTAATTCTAATTGGTGTCTTTGTAAAAGGATTCTTGGTCATGCAAAGAGACAACAGTGACATCCGTACAAAGAGAGCGTGTAACATAAAGACAAGGGGCCATCTGCCAGCCAAGGCCCCATAAGAAATTAAACTTGCCAACACCCTGATCTAGAATACAGCTCTCCATGGTAATGAGAAGTCTCCCCTAATGTAGCACTTGGTTTGTGGCACTTTGTTGTGGCAGCTGGAACTAACTAATGCAGCAAACATGTGGGTTTTAAACTCACACTGGCTTAGAAACACCTGTCATCTGTTCACTCTATGCATATGCACCATTTCTCTCACCCTCTAAAGGCAATCACTATTAGCTCTTTCACTTATTTTTTACAGTTTGTATGTCTTATTTCTTAAGAAATGAGTAGCATTTTATACAATTTCAAAAGTTATATTAGACAATATCTAATGACTTTCTACTTTAAAAAATGGAGACTTAGCCCTTTAACATCTAACGTCCCAATCATAAAACACAACTACACCCATGTTTCAATTCCCTAGTCTTTGCAGTGTACTGCCATCACAATATTGGTTTTCATTTCTGTGTCCGTTTAAATATTATTTATAGTAGAGCTGTGTGGAGCATCCTGATTGTACTTGTGAAGTGCTTTATCTCCCAATAGTTAATAATTTTTTTTACTAGTATGGGTTAATAAGAATTCAGTCACCCTTGAGGTGGGAGGGTCACCTAATAAAACAAAGGTAGAGACATCAACGGAGGTAGCTTCATTTGAAAGACATCTCTGCTCTCATGAAGGCTACATGAAATACAATGAGAGACTTCTGAAGCAGGTAAGGGTCTTAATGTGTGTGCCTGGTTGATTATGGAGGGTCTGTACCATTGGCCCACAAGATAATAGGTCCAGAGAGAAGAGCAGCAACCCATATAACACAAGAGCCTCAGTCTTGCTTCTAAGCTGTTTCCTCAAAGAATAGTTGTTTCTCAATTATTTACGGACACAAGTGAACACCTCAGAGAGTACAAGCAAAGACCACAATTTGTTTAGACAACTTAGTCTCAAAAACAGACTTCAGCCAGGTTCAGGTGGTACACACCTATAATCCCAGCACATAGGAGGCTGAGTCAGGAGCATAATTACAAATGTGAAGCTAGACTGGAGCTAAATAGTGACTACCAGATAAGCATGACCTGTAGTGTGAGATCTTGTCTCAGAAACAAACAAAACACTTGAGTCATTATTCTGCTATTCTATAATTTTCAAGTGTCACGCAAACATTGGGTCATTGCAATCATGCAGGAGTCAGGAATCATAACATGTACCACCAGGAGGACTCCGGACAGAGTGATGAGACCAGCTTTGAGTTCTTTCCACTGAGAAGAGACTATATCCTTCCTAGTTTAGTACAGCAGGCAAAGTGTGTACAGCAGCAGCACTTGGGAAAACATCTCTAGCTGTTAGCTACGCTGAGACATCAGGAAAAAGCCCAAGGTACTAAGGAGTACAACTGTAAATTGAAAGAGATTCCACTGACTTAGAAATTTGGTTCATTCAGTTGAGTATTATCTTTTCTCCTAAAGCTAAAATGCTGACATTTCCAGCCAGAAACGTCCTGGAATATACAGCTTCTTAGGTGTCAAGTAGAAATTGACCTATACCACAGTGTAAATGACAACCCAGAAAGTCCTAATTTTTCTAAGAATCAGACATACAACATAACAAAAATCAACAACAGTGGCAAACTAAGAGCTACCTTATAAACACATGTGCCTGGTGTCCGTGTCAGAGAGTGGGGTTCCATCCCAAGGAGCATCCCAACTATCATGGGCAACATCATCTATCGCAGAAACAGTTACAGCAAGGGTCATTAAAACTGAGTAAACAGTAGTGAAACCATGTCTCTACTTGTGGCTCTTCTAAATTTGGAAAATCCTTTCAGGCATTTATGAACATTCATAACAGATATATATGATATCACTTATGCATTCTAAAATGGAAGCCACAGAAAACGTACTCTCAAAGGGCCTGACTCACAACATAGTGTCAGCTTCTCTTCCTACAACTAACTCTATCAAACCGCCACTGGTTGATTTGGGGTTTCTGCTCTTCCATGCAGGGCATGTTTGTGTCTATATACAATGGCGCCCCACAGGTTTGAGTCCTTCCCCTTTCTGAGATGCTAAGACCATACCAAGAAATGTGTGTTGCCAGAAAACATATTTCTCTGCATTGCAGCTATGTTTAGGTCGGAGTGGGCTGGAATACGCTGACATTGAGAGAAGGATGCGTGCAGATACGAAGGCTCGGCGCTAGCATTCAAGCTCTAACTTTCAATTGCTTTCAAGCTCGGCTTCTCGACTTCTTATCATTTTCTCATCCTCCAGTGGGACACCTGGATCATCATCATTATAAGCCAAATCCAGGATGATTGACTTGTCAATGGCTCATCTGTGGTTTCCAAATTGGAGTTTGATTCTGTCGAAGAAATCCATCCAAGTGTGCCAAAGCTCTCTTACAATAACTCCCTCCTTTGTAATAATTACTTCTTTGTGCTTATTACTTCTCTTATCTATGGACAGAATGCCAACCAGACACAGCTTCAGGGAAGAGGGGTTGATTTGGGCCCCTGCTTTTACTTTAGTCTAAGGTGGTAGGAAAGAGCACAGGAGGTCACTCAGCCTGAGGTGGTATCAACTTGTACACAAGGCTCTACACATGGATAAGTACAGGAAGCAAAGAAGGAAAAACAAAAATGCAGGGTTGTTATCTTTCAAATGTCCCCTCTACCATCCTCTTTCCAGCCAAATCCTAACCCATGAAGGCTTCGCAACCTTCAAGATAACATCACATGTCAATAATCATGCATTAAAACATGAATCTAGGGGAGACATCCAGGCTCAACATATAAAACACGGAGATCTCCTATTGTCTTCTCTGAATGGACAGACCTAATTTTGTCATTGTAGACTATTACTGTGAGAGTATTTAGATGACCTTGCTATTGATGTTTTTTTTTTTTAACAAGGAGTGCATGTTATGCTGACCTTGCAGTTTCCCTTCTTAAAATTCCAAATCTTAGTTCCAAATATTATTCGGTGTCTGGCTATAACAGTCCCAATTTTCCCCTTTTCTCCATGAGGATTTTCAACTCTATGACTGTTGTGTCATAAATGAGAAAACACTTTCTTACGGAATAAGTATTAGTAATGCTTGAATTTGGCAAACTCAAATGAAACAGAACTGAGCCCAGAGTAGAGTTAGGAACAAGTGGAGGGACAGGAGGAAAGCTATCTTTTGGTTTTCTTGTTTATTTGTTACTACTGTTGTTGTTTGAGACAGCGTCTCACTGTGTAGCTTCGACTGTCCTAAAATTCACTATGTAGACCAGACTTAGCTCAAACTCATAGAAGTTAGCCTTCTTCTGCCTTCTGTATACTGGGATGAAAGGCATGTTCCACCATGCCTAGCTGAAAGTTATCTTTGAACTTATTTCCTGCTATTTCATCAATAACCACAACACATATTCTTCAGATTTCTTTTTTATTTCCTTCTCATTGGTAGGCAATAAAATAGAAGACCATTTATTGCCTGGGTGACTCAACAATTGAGTTAACGTCGTTGTTATTGGTATTTGCAAATATTTTTCAAGTCCTGTTAAGAAGCCTGACACTCATCTAAGTATTTCAATTACATTGCCAAAGTTCCAAATTTGTCAAGTACCATAGTGGTCTGATATCTTACACTAACAAATTATCTTGCCCCAACCCCATATATTTAGACAGATAGCAGGAGACTCCTGTATTTATGATGAAGGACAATTTATTATCCATAGCAACTTGTGTTCCGAGCATTTGATCTGTTTTTAGTCGGTTCTCCAAACCACAATCTTAGACTGACAGTAATATTCAGGTGACAGCATTCCAGACAATGGATCCCATCCAAAAAAAAAAAAAAAAAAGTAGACATGAGCTGAAAGTTTAAGTCTTTTATCATGAACAGTTTGCATGCTGGGCTCTGTATTGCTGTTGAGATCCTATAACTTTCAAACCCATTGAACAAAATTTACCCTGTGCTCCAGGTGATTATGCTATCTTTATTTCTCAAGGTTTTTGTTTTTGTTTTTTAATCTAAACATTGAATTTGGAACAGCCTCAGAAATTTCACTCAAGACATTCAAAGTATGAGAGAGTCATAGTGAACTGCCTGTGAGGGACTTGTTCTTTACATGATTTGATTGTTCTGAAAAACTCATTTCAACATGAACACCAGTCTTTAATTCCCAGCAAGCTTGTCTCCATGTGTTTTTTAAATTTTTTTCTGTTTGAAAAAATCCTATTTGTTAACTAGTGGATTTTCTTTTATCTCTTTTCTTTCATTCTTCGATTTCTTTTCTTTCAAACCATTATTATTGTTGTTGTTATTGTTGGGTGGTGTTGGTGTGTGCTATGCATGTCCATGAAGTATTTATATTGTTGTACATATGGAGATCAGAGGACAACTTTTCAGATTCTCCTTCCACCTTTACATGAGTGCTGGGATTGAATTCAAGTCACTGTGCTTGTGTGGCAGTCACCTTCACCCACTGAGTTCCTTTTGATAGATTTTCTTTGATGTCTTCACTTTCTCTCCCAATCCAACCTTTAATTTCTACTGTGATTTTTAAATTTACATTTTTTTTTGCTTTTACAAGGTTTTTGTTTTGTTTTTTAGTACATGAATCATTGAAATGCTTACTCTTTTGTTTCACGGGTACATTATTTTTTTTAAGATCTTTGGGCATATCATTAAGAATGGAATTAACTTTCTAAGCTTGCTTTCTTGGGCCATGTTTCCCTTAATTTCTTTGTTTCTTTGTTTTGATGTCTATCTTTGATATTAGATAATTTCTTAAATTTATTGTACTCCCAGCCTGAGTATAAGACTCAGACATTAAAAAGCTAACTCCATGCACTCTAGGAATCAGTAAAGTAAAGTAAAATCAGTAAGAAATTGGCTCCACTCACTACAGATGATTGGACAAGGACATAATTCTTTCTGCTTCCTACATCTGTCACTCTAGGATTAGAAAATATCTCCAGAGATGAATTTGTAGAGGCTTAGCTGTTATATTCATGTATGGCTATTAGAATCCTCAGGGGGGCACTGGAAAAGTACTGGGTTTCTTCACCTTTTTTTTTTTTTTGTATAAACTTTCACATTATCCCTGCTGTTAAGTGCACTATGTGGAAGTTCATTTACTTGCAAGATTTTTATAACAAATTTTATTTAAATTTTAAAAAAACAAGAAAAATGGATAAATAACATGATACTAAGTTTCAATATCAGAAAATTTTCTCTGGTTGAAACATTTTATCTTCTTTATTTTAGGGATTTACTAAGATACCTGTCTAATTTCTAATTTCATCTGAGACAGAAGAGAGAATTCTTTGGGTATTCTGGTACTGGTGCCTTTTGTGGAAAGGAAAGATAATGAGAGCTATAAAAACTGTTGAACTTTTCCTCCATTCTGCTGAGCTTCTGAGCTACAGTACTAAGCCGGTTGTGAACTATTGCTGCTGGTTCCTGCTTTCTATTGTGTCCTTACAAAATAGAAATGAGTGGAATACTTAAAACAGAAAATGTATACTTGTTAAATTTCCTCAGATTTTATTATATCCTGCAGGTAATTTAAAAATCAACATTTTTAAAAGTTAAATCAAGACAAACAGATTTTTCTTCATATGTCCATGGGTAATATAATTAATACAGTTTGATGAATATCAAACTGTAACAAACAATATGGTCTATTTCCAGTGTTAAAAAAAACTTTACTGTGCAATATTAAAAGACCATGTGACAATTATTTTTATAGGCAATGCTTTGTTTAAATACTGTCAGTAAAACCCGGTAGTGTCTTTGTAGAATTTTACAGATTCTATTTGTATGTATTAAAGACAGTTCCCCGAGCTTCTATGCCACCTTGACAAGTGACATCTTATATTTTAATTTAATCAGTTTAAGCAGTTTTTAAATACAAGTAAAGATGAAAAACTTTCAATATTTCAAATGCATAAATGTTTCTCCTCCACAAAATTTGACTTTGTTTGCAGCAGTTTAATTTGACCTAATGCCTCGAGGCTTCTGTAGAGGGAAAGCAACCTCTCCCTCTGCTTTTGTGCATGCATTGTCTGAGTCTCCACATGCAATATAACAACATTGTCAAATATGGTAAGTAAGTGCTGAAGGAATAGACTACCTTAAAGCATCAGAACTTCATATGTTTGGAGCTAAATCTTGTACCGGATGCTCAAAGATTCAATGTTTACATGAGATGCCCTGTATTAACTGATGAAAGCAGTGCAAATTTTCAGAGACAGTATTAACTGAAGCATCAGATTCCTGATGTACTAACATCTCAACTTCTGGTAATGCCAGACTAATGACTTGTTCTTTAGCAAGGGTTATTCAGAGTGGAAAAAATATCTGCCTCCTAATGTTCAGTTTCCTTACTCAGCCAATCTGCCTCAAAAGGAGCAGACATCAACCAGTAGCTGTGGAATGATTTTATTTATCACTAGTATCTGCTAGTGTAAAAGCTTCAAGAACTTCTAGCCTCCATGAAAAGCTCTCACAATTGTGTTTTTGGAAAGTGAAAGGACTTGACCAGGGAGTTTAAATCAAAACATGGTCAACTACCCAGAGATGGTTAGCTCCAGTGCCGGAGGGAATATTTAAAGCATCACGGCTGCAGAAGACTGTTCCTCATAGTACGTTGACATGTGAACAGGAATGATGATAACTGGGAGATATTTGTAGGTAGATGAGAGATGTGGGTGATTCACTGGGGCTGGTCAGCTTTCTATTGATGGTAGAAATTGAACACAGACAAGCTGAAAGCTACTTTCTCTAAGTATAAACATAAGCTTAAAGCTATGGACATAGGTGTGACTGTTGATCATGGAGAGAGCTAAGCGAGAAGGACATATGAATATAAGAATGAACTGCAAGAGAAAAATGTGCAGGTTAAAGTAGGGAAAGTATGCAAAAGAAGCTTAAGCCTGCAGAGTAGTATTCTGTTGCTATAAAATAAAACTAACAGAGAGTCTAGGTCTCTGTTAGTTTTCATTCAGTCCAGTTTGAAATCAAAAGCAGTTAAAATTTTTTGATAGTGAGAGAATAATGAGGACATTTGCTAAATGCTGCTTGATCGTTTCTCCACCATAGGTTCTCTTTAGCTTGCTGCATAAAATTAAACTCCTTGGGCTGATATAGTCTCTTTTTGTTCTTCCAACAATGACACAGTTGCTTCTACCAGAGATTTCACTGCTGTGTTTTCCACTGAACAGTGATGTAGCTGTCTCATTTTTAGAAATACTGTCAATAGCAGATGGGTTAATATAAAGACAGAAACTTTGTATAGACTGACCAGCACTTAAGAAACCAGGTTAGTATATTAGTCCCCTAAATGAGGAGGATGTAAATTTAAACAGTCAATGTGAGGCTGGTAATTGTATTGGGTTGAGATTTCCAAATGGCTGATAATGTTGACCTGAAATAATTCATGTTAATATTTTCAGCTTTACTTATTATTACTGTGTGCACACACATGTAGCTGCTTGGTCAGAGGACAAAAGCTGCAGAAATCTGTTGTACCTTTCCACCATGTGGATACCACTGATAAAATTCAGTTTATCAGATGTGGTTTCAGACATCCATGTACACTGAACCATTCCAGAAAATGTTGTATCAAGATTGTTTTTCCAAACTGGAGCTCCATGTCCATGAGAACTTGAGAAGAGAAAGGGAACATCACTCACACTGGCTGGATTGCAGCTGCTGTAGACTTGGTGAAAGTACCTGCCCAGGATGATCCAATTGACAGGCAAGCAGAGAGTAGGAGCTTTACTTGTGGAATTTTAAGGCAGAATAAGTGTTTAAAGTTCTACAGTAATGGCTCATATCTACTTGCTTGGAGTTTTATCATTGGATGTGATAAAGAAAAGACCAACAGATGCTTGATTGAGAAAAACCATGTTCTCTATTTGTATTTTTATACAACCAATGGACTTCTCCTCTGCTCCTACTGTACTACCTTAACTGGTACTTTTATCAAACATTGTATTTTGAAAATTATTTAAACCAAACCTTAAATGTCACTGTTTATCATCTATCCAAATCTAAGTTACTTCAGAAATGCATTTATTGTTTTCAATGGCTTTCAAAGATTACTTGACTTATTGTATGGAGCCACATTCATTTTTGGAAGCTTGACTAGATTAGCACATCTAAAATTGTTCATATATATAAGACAATTAAGTTGTGAGTTTATTAACCACAATGCATTTTAAAATTTGATATTCATCCTACTGGTTGTTGTGGTGAAGAGTGTATGGGTGTGGACATGTGTTTATCTGTACATATGTGTTATATGAGGCTCCTTGTTTATTCCTGGCCACTCAGACACGAAATGATTGCACAGAAACCATATTACTTGCAATACTGTTTGGCCAATAGCTTAAGTATATTTCTGGCTAACTCATTCTTAAATTAACCCATCTCCATTATTCTGTGTATTACCACGAGGCTGTAGCTTACTGTGTAAAGTTCCAGCCTCTGTCTCTGGCAGGGCTACATGGCTTCTCACTGACTCCACCTCCTTTCTCCCAGCATTCAGTTTAGTTTTCCCCATCTAGCTAAATTCTGCCTTGCTATAAGTGCAAAGCAGTTTCTTTATTAATCATTGGTAATCACAACATACAGAGGGCAATCCCACATCACCTCCCCTTTTCTCTGTCAAATGAAAATTTTAATGTAGTAAAATTACATGGGCCGGGCAGTGGTGGTGCACGCCTTTAATATCAGCTCTCAGGAGGCAGAGGCAGGTGGATCTTTGTGAGTTCAAGGCCAGCCTGGTCTACAAAAGCTAGTTCCAGGACAGGCTCCAAAGCTACAGAGAAACCCTGTCTCGAAAAACCAAAAAAAAAATTACATAAACAAAACAGGTATCAAGCAAGAATCTAGTTACAATATTTATATCTACTTTATATTTTATCATAACTAAGAAAAACGATAACTATAACTATCTATACTTCAACTCCATCAAAGACTCCAGAAGGATATAATATTAACTAAGTAAACAGGACGTACATTGTAAACAACTTCCAAAACTCTAGAGTTGACAGAGACATCTCACTGCCTGGCAAATCACTAAAAGTTCTTCTGTATCATTGGACATCCATTTTCAGCCTATAGGCCCATAGTGTCTAACTGACTTTCCCATGAAGCAGGAAATTTCAAAGACAGTTCCACCTATATTGGCAGTTTGTCAGTCACTTTCTTCTATGTCCTGCAGCATGTCTGGCAGACTCTTTCATGAAACAGGAACCCTGAAGGACTGTCTCACCTTTAGACAAGTTAAGCAGTAATTTCTATGTGGGACATGCATACCCAGTTAATAAATCCAGGCAGGAGCAGTTTCTTGCCAAAATGGTTAACCAAGTCCATAAAATCCTCTTCAATGCCCATCATCCTCTTGAAGTAATTGATGCTGCCAGGAGTAGATGTGTCTCATTGTCACAAAAAGTCCTAAGTTCCTAAAATATTTTAAATGCCATATTCTGTAGTCTTTGAGAGGTTTGAAGAATAACTATTCATCTGAAATATATTTCTGTACATCTAGAAAATCTAACTAATGTGATTACAAGCTTGACTATTATAGATGATTATCTATTAACCTATATTTCTTAATTATACATTACATTTTTTAATGAGTTACACAAACACAACACCTTAATCAAGAGCATAAACACATATATAACAAAATTGACCATAAATTTGTATTAGTAAACCAAGGACCACACAAATGAAAAGTATTCATCTCTATATCATATCTTCTTTAAAGTAAACAAACATTTATAAACAATCATTTAGGAACTATGAGCATTTTTCTCTTCAAACTGCTTCCTGCTTTTTGTTGGGAAAAGTAAATTTTGGAGGAGTTCACAGCGACATTTCAGAGGATCTTGATTCATCAAACCACATTAGTCTGGAAGGATTCCACAGGCTCTCATCAACTGTGGAAGCAAAAGAAAAACCTCTTTTCCAAAGCAACATATCCTTAGACTCAAATTCTGAAGTCAAGATACCTTTAAAGTATATATGATGGTTACTTAGCTCCTTCATAGTCAAAAAACTCAAAGAAAAAACAATAATATATATAACCCAGACTCTCTGTGTGTATTCTATCCTTATGTGGTTTATTTTTCTTACTCTATTACTTTTTCTAAAAGTTTAATATTTATTTTATTATCTTTACTCCTTTAATCTATGACTATCTGTACTCTTTTATATTACATTTACTGTCTCTTTCCTTTTTTTCTTCTCTTTCCCAACCCTACGTACATTTTATAAATACATTATCACTGCCTCTGAGACTGCCAGGTGGGAGCCACACTCACCACCTCAACTCTGATAATCAGTTGGCCCATGCTGCCACCAAGTGAACACACTGCTCACAAACCCCATTAAAATGCTCAGCCTCCTGAAAGAGCCAGAGTTTGCCCTGGCAGCATGGTCTAGAAAATGCTGGTTCAAAACCACAAGGCTTTTTTTCTGCTACTGCTGAATCTGGTAAACCTCTTTTAAAGAAACCACAACATTGAGTCATGCTTAAATCTGTCTTTTTGTTGTTGTTAGTTTTTTGTTTGTTTGTTTTTTAGAATTCTTACTCAAACTCTCTCAGGTTTTAAGTGGATTTTAGTGGGCTACATTGGTGCCAATTTGTTGTATGAGGCTGCTTATTCATTCCCAGCCACTCAGACTCAAAATAATCACACAGAAACAATATTATTTGCAATACTGTTTGACCAACAACTTAAGCATATTTCTGGCTAACTCATATCTTAAATTAACCCATATCCATTCATCTGTGTATTGTCATGAGGCTGTGGCTTACCAGGTAAAGTTCTGGCATCTGTCTCTGGTGTGGCTACATGGCTTCTCACTGACTCCACCTTCTTTCTCCCAGCATTTAGTTTAGTTTTCCCCACCTAGCTAAGTGCTGTCTTTCTACAAGTCCAAAGCAGGTTTTTTATTAATCAATGGTAATCACAACACACAGAGGGGATTCCCACATCACATATGTGTATGTGTTTATGTATGTATGTGTATATATATTGTGTGTTTGTGTATATATATTTTTGTGGAGGCTCACATGTAGAGGTCAGAGAACATACTATATTTGAGAAACCTATGAGCACCTATACATAAGCATGAGATGATCTGTGGGGAATGCTAACTATAACTGGTAAAGGATGAAAAGAGATGAGGTCACTCAAGGAAATGATTTTGGCAAAGGAGGAATAACCTAAAATAACCCTGGAAGAAAGGAGACAGAAGGTCGGTAGCAGGACTGTAAGAAAGAGCAGTTAGAACATTGTGGCAGTTTGACCTATGGGTGCTAAAATGAGACAGATAGTACAACCATTTCCTTCAAATGCGCATAAAAGCCTACTTCTGAGCAATTAGATCTCTTTTGCCTTTAATCCCAGGCTTAGAGAGGATATTGTCAACTGTTAAGTACAAAAAATCTGTGTCTGATCATTCAAAATTAAATTTGTGAGTGATATACTTGCACATGGCATAACACTTTACTATTTCTGTAGAATACTGTGTAAAGGTTTTAAAAGTATAATCCATTTTTTAATATTTATAAAAATGAGTAAAAGTAATAAGGTTTGGGAAAACAGAGATCAGCAGCGATATTTGAGGAAGAAGTGGCATTAAAGTGAAGTATTAGAAATAAATTTAGTTGAAAAGTCCATGTGTGTTTGTGTTAAGCCAACTATCTGAAAAAAATAGTAATGGATAATAGAGAGAAATGAGTCAAAAACTGTTATGATAAGAAGGCACATGGATAAAAATATGGATCCAGCTGAAGTAGTCTCTTCATATTTGAGTTTAGAAAGTAGAAGCCAGAAAGGACTTTTTGAACATCATAGAGGAAGTGTACTGGCTGGCTTTGTGTGTCAACTTGAAACAAAATAGATATGTTTTCTTCACAGCAGACACCATTCTCAGAGCTGTAATAGTACATGTGATCTCTTCACTAGGAGATGCTTTGTATTCAATAAAGACTGGAGTTCAACTTCAGAGGACCCATGTAAACGACATCAGGCATTGAGGCCATTTATAGTCAGCTGTAACAGGAGAGCCTGCTTGTTGCCCTGGCTGCCAGGGGCCTGCTAATTGAGGTTTCTGTCCCGCCCGGTCCCCCGGTCGTTTAGTCCCAGAGAAAAATCACACACAGAGAGTCTACATTAGGTTATAAACTGATTGGCCCATTAGCTCAGGCTTCTTATTAGCTCTTATCACTTATATTAACCCATTATTCTTATCTATGTTAGTCACATGGCTCGGTACCTTTTTCAACAAGGCAGGTCACATCTTGCTTCATCTGTGGTCTGGGCAGGACTGCGGAGGAATGGGCTTCCTCCTTCCCAGAATTCTCCTGTTCTCCTTGCCCCACTTTTACTTCCTCTCTGGTTGTCCCCACCTATACTTCCTGCCTGGCCAATCAGCATTTATTTAAAACATGATTGACAGAATACAGACATTTCTCCTTCACCAGACAGCCCTGAGGACACAGAGACAAGAGAATATTAGATAAAACTGGGTAGGTTGGCTAACCAGGATTGAACTACACATTCATCCAGAGATAGTCTCAGTAATGAAATAGAGATCAATTGAAGGTGACTTTTGACCAACTTTGAGCCTCTATGTGTGTGTACGCACATGTATGCTCACTACATACACGCACACAGATATACAGAAAACAAAGCAAATGTGATTCCTGCCTTCAAAATTCACTCAAATATTCTTATCTTTTATTTTCCATAATTATTCTATGAGGAGCTTGTAAGAAACATCCAGAAACTGAATCTGGAGACCCTACACACAGTCTAAGGATGATCTGTTTTCAAAGGCATACTAGGTGACTGTGATGCAGATGTCATGAAATATATATACCCTGGGTAGCAGTGGAAATGGTTTACAAGGCTGAATGATAATACATGTGCAGTGCTTCTCACTTGGAAGTGTAGTTTTTATACTTTATGTGTATGGTAATTTTTACCACAAAAAAGCATTTGGATGGTCCTCATGTGCATGAGCCAGCAGTGTCTTAACTATAATTGGTGCTTCTTGGGTTGGAGAAATGGCTCACTGGCTCTCTGCGCTATTGTTGCTGAAGAGCCTACTTGTTTCCCAGCACCCAGGTTCTAGGCGACTCACAACTGCCTGTAATTCAGCTCCAGGGAATCCAGTGTCCTATTTTGTTCTTTAAACAAAATAGCCTTGGCTGTCCTCACTCTGTAGATCAGGCTGTCCTCAAACTAACAGAGATCCACCTGCCTCTGTCTCCTGAATGCTATGTGTGCAAGCACACAAATAAATATTTTTAAAAAATAGCAAAATTAGTGCTTCCCAGAAGCAAAGATGCTCCCCACAGACACCTCTGGGGACTCTCATGGGTCTTCACATGCTGCTTTCTGACAATAACTGGAAGTTAGAGTTCGAAAGTAAAAGGAAGTGCACCCATTCCCATCAAGGTTGAAGAGAGCATGGGGTGTACATGTGAATCCTAGAGAACTAAAGGTCCAAAAATAACAGAGGGGGATCTTTTGGGTGTACTTCATCTTCTTTGTGCGGCAAGACAGCAAGACCAAACAGGTACAATTAGGACAGGGCAGGTGGAAAATGGAATTGGCAATCCAAAGGGAAATGGGAAGCACACAGTGGAACAATCTGATGGCAATGAAGTATGATCTTGAATCAGACAACTCTGAGTTTTGCCTGATTCCTTAAATTGTAATAACAATATTTATCATTCTTATCTTTTAATTGGATAAAAGTATTAATTGAAATGAGAATTCTATTGTTACTTTCAGTTGTAGGTTAAAAAACAGTGAGACAGGGTAATTAATTCTGTTTCTATTACAATCATTTCTCTTTCCACTGCATTTCAAAGTAGGGAGGGAGAACCATCTCATCTGAAGACATTTTATTTAGATTGTTTTAAAATTATTGACCTGTTTCAAGCAATTTTCAAATATTTTGCTTAGGTTTTCATTATTAAAATAAATTTAACTTTGATCCAAGACTGATTACTACGTTCAATACTAGAAGAGAAAGGTTAAATTATATTTTAATTAGTATATTTTCTAATAAGTTATAATGATCTAATCTAATAATTACAGTTCAGATTCTGTGACTTAAACTATCTTGGGCTTTAAATTAAAACCAGAAGCTGCACCCCTACAAATTAAGCAGTGACATCATTCTCTTACTACATGACAATTGCACATGTGACTTCAGAGAAGTCTTGCCCTACTCCATTCTGCAAACTAAGAGTTTCTCCTTCTGTGAGATGTGCACACAAGCATCCTGTTTTCATTTTCAATTCTCCTGGTAAATGGTTAAGTGAAAATGCTAGTGCTAATCATGCAGAATAATCTAAAGAAATTATATGTTTAAAAATAATCTATAAATTATGACAGACAATATCATTGTACTTTAAATCATTTTATTTGCTTAAATATCTGAGACTATGTACTCAACATTGGCAATATTTTTTTCTTTTCAGAAGTTATATTAACCTTTTCTGCCATTTCTAATGTTTACGACAAGCCTTTCCTCACCGATGCTATCTATTCAAATCATTTAATAAATGATTGCTCAGAATAGGGTGAATATATTGTCCTCTAAGAGATATGTATAGACTATATAGATGAACAACTAATAAATTCCTTCTAAGCTTAGTAAAGAAGCCCAATTATTTTTCAGTTCCATAAGCAAAACTCATATAAACTTACTAAATATAGACTAACGAACACAAGTAATTTCTTTTGTCATAAACACCCATGGCATCTGGTACTCCAAGGTGTACTTCCATGCTGTGTGTTATCCATGCTAGAACATAATTATCTCAGCAACTTAAAGGGCTTGAGAAATGTGCTTTCCTTAATTTACTATAAAATTCTCTAAAATTGCTTGAAGATGTCTTCAAACAATTTCAGAATTTCTGATTATTTGCTGCAATCATTCATGTATCTCCTAAACTTAAGAGGAGAGGAAATATGCCTTTGTATAAAAGTTATCATCTCATAAAGAGCCAGGGCTCTTAGCCAACCCCTTGTTCTGCCGTCTCTGTGGCTTTATAAATTGTCTCTATTCATGTATGACCTTTCCTTATGAGGTTCTGACCTTTCCCTACTTCTGTAGACCTTTTTGTAATCAACCATCTTAAATCCTCAGAAAATATGTTGGTCTTAAGAAAATCCTTCAGTGCAAGCACACAAGTCCACTGCTGTCTTAAAATCCCTTTAATATGAATTCCATCACAGTTGTCTCTGTGAATCTAGTTCCCTCCATGGTAGAAAGTCTGTATGCTTATCACCCCTCTGTCTTGATATTATGTCCCCTGAGCTCTCTGAGACATGCCACTGATTGAGACACCTCAACTGAAAAGGAAGTGTAAAGTGAATTGAAATCTTTTGTATCTCATATTTTAATACTTGCACCTTCTCCTAGAACCTTGGTTTTTACTGTTGATGACATAACCAACATAATGCAAACATTCTTCTGTCTGCTGTTTATGACAAATAGTGCCAAGGCAGTCTCTGGTTGGCTGAGACTGAGTCACTGCAGTCCTGTGCTGGGCTTCCCAGAGAAGATCTTACTGAGAAAGTGCAATTTGCATGGAAACTTGAAAAAGGTGATAGGATAGGTGGATTTCTGGAGAAAAGCATTCAAAGAAGAGAGAGCAACATCTTAAAAGTCCTGAGGAAAGTGTGTATGTAAGAAGCTTCTGAGTGGGTGTGAATGTGCATGTGTGTGTCTGTTGGTGTCAGTGTCTGTGTGTGTGTGTATGTTGTATGTCTGAGAAATAGCAACAAAAACAGTTTGGCTAGGACAGAGTGCCCAAGTAGCCAAGGAGAAAATTAATGGTCCAGAAAAATGAATGAGCAGAATAAATGGATATTGTAAAGGTCTTTGCTTTTTCTTCCTGAGTAATAAAAGCAGCAGTAGGAAGATTCCAAGCCAGGGGTAAGCATAATGTGATCTTTGGTTTAAAGATGAGTCTTGCTTAATGAGGCCAGACTGAGGGAGGTCCATGGTCAAAGAAGAAAGGTTCTTCCAAGTCTATTGGAACAGTCAAATAAAGAAGTGGTGAGAATGGACTTGAACAGGAATAGTGAAGCTTTGATGGCTGAACCAAAGGATTTACTGGCAATCTCAGACATTGTTTTTCTGGCACTAAAAAATAATGGGTGTCAGGGAGCATGTGTGTGTATATGGGGGAGGGGGTGTACATGCACAAACTTCAAGGGTCTTGTGGGCCTGTGGGGGGCTTTTAGGGGGCGTATATCACTCTACCTGCAAATAAGACACACTTAACTGCCAGTGTGCTTAAGAGGGGCAGGAGAAAAACACAATAATTCAATTCCCTTCTCAGATTCTTCAACTCTTCCAAACATGTGACAGGCACTAATTTTGAAAGAGAAATGAGAGAATTGAAGGAATAAGATATGGTAATGTTGACTCCAGAAAATACACAACAAAATGGGGTTTCTGCCCAGCTGGAACTATAGTCAACCAGTCTGCGAAAGATGCAAGACTTTTTTCTTTCCTTCATTTTACATTTATTCCTCTCTCTCTCTTTCTCTCTGTCTCTCTGTCTGTATGTGTGTGTGTATGTATATGTGTAAACACACATGTATGTGTGGAATTGGAAGATTATTAATACAGAACAGTTCCTGGAAATATATTATGTAAAGAGAAGGAATAATTAACTTTTTAGATCAACTTTATGTGCTTTTTTAATAGGATTAATTTTATTGAGAACTCAGCAGATACATTCCTATTTTGTTCTGTTTGTTTTACCCTGCTTAAACCTGATGGAGCGAGCTGCAGCAAATGGCTCAAGTTTGTGAACACAGCTGATTTCCTCTCAATTTTTTCCTATTCACTTTTATCCAAAGCCAAGGACATTGTTCTCAGAACTACAACAATGTATTATTTTACAATCTTATCTGCCACCAACTAGCATTTCTCATCACCAGTTCTCAGCCTTGGGCAACTCATGTACCCATCCTGGAGCATCTTTTGTGTCCACATCAGGAGTTTGATTACACTGTCACTATGATTCCTCCCAACTGGAATATGCTCTGATATCTCATGCATGAGAACTGGAAGCAGAATTTGCTTGTGTAATGGGGATCATTTAATCATCAAATCTACTAATATATATATTGTTCTGCAAAAAATACAGTTGTGTATTTTTAACAATACTTAATGTGTTTTAAAATAAAGCACAGAACACAATAAACAAAAACGTTCAATGCCTCAATTACTAGAAAATATTTTGAATATACTTATATATTTAAAACTTTATTTAGCAGATTTTCAGTAATGAAATCCAGTTGATTCTGGCAAGCAAATGCAGTAATCTTTTCATTATCTTCCCCAAAAATGGTAAAAGATTATATTGCTATATATTTCAACACAGTTTCAAATGTCTTAGTTTTAAGATTCTGTTTGTTAGTCAGTAGAAATCTGGGATTATCTGACCTCAAACATTAGGTACAAGTTGCTGGCCTTTAGCTCTAAATACATTTTTTAGTTACATTTTAAGTTTCTGAGTCACATATATGTGTACCCAAAAAAAGATAGTTTGTTTTCTTTTTTAAAAAACTAGTATTAAAAAAAGAAAAAAGAAGAAAAACAAAATATGTGCTCTAAGAGAATCACCCAGGTCTCTACTGAGGCATAGTGATGAACACCTAGGCAGGCAAGAATGAGAAAAGATAAAAGAAATTCAGAGATGGATAGTACTGGGACCTCCTCACAGATAACAGTTCTGGACTTTCATATAACCTTTCTCATCAGTTATATCTTTCTATTGATTTTTTTAAACTGTTTCTCTGTTACAACAAAGTAGGAATCTAAAGTTTATAAACTGCTTGAAGGAAGTGTTTGTTTTCTGTTACTGGCTCCTATATTGTGATTCAGAGTCCTGGTTTATGCCTGACATGCGGACTTAATATTAACAGTGCCCTCTTTCCTTCCTAAAAATGTCTCTGAAAAAAATAAACTGCACAATCCCTTCGTTCAAATAAAAACATTAAATATTAATGCACTAATTAAAGGTATATAACCTCCTTTTCAGATTCCTATAAATTGACCTATCCCGGATGAATGAGTTTGAGAACCACAACACCTTCAGTTCTGTTTGAAAAGGATTACAGATTATTCTGTGGATAATGGTCTATTATTAAACAAGTCAAATGGTTGGCTTTCTTAATTTTTCTCTGACCTCATCATGTTCCAAGAACTCTTTCAAATGGAATATTTAGGCCTGGTAAATTATGGTTTCTAGTGAACCCTGTGTTTACTATACATTTACAAATGTATAATTTAGTCCATAAATGCCCCTAAAAAGAATAAAATGAAAATGTATCAGTTGAAGAACAGTTGTGAAACAAGAGCTTCTGAATTAAGTGCAAGATATCCAGTAGCAGCTTTAACATAACTTCATCTAGAGAAACTGCGGGTCTTCGTCATCTCTCTAAAGGTGGTGGCATCTGGGAGAAAGGGCCCAACAAATTTGCTGGACTAAAGTCTTATGCAATAGCCAACTTTATTCAGAGCCTCAGACAGTTTATACTCTGAGTGTCAATAAGAGTCACATGAGTAAAGCTCTCATGAGTTCAAGTCAGACACAATCATAAGGACAAGTCACATGTGGCAAAAACATGTTTTGCTGTGGAGGCTTATACAGGATGGTTTAAACATTTAATTTCATAAGAACAGCAAGCAATAATGAGTAACCTGAAGTCAAGGCACTCCTATCCAGTACATCCTAAAGGAGCACAAAAACATATTCCAAGAATAATTACAAGTTTTTAAAGAAAATGAAGGCACAAGACTCTTGTATTGTTTTCTTGACAGTGTTCTCACAAGCACTCAGAAATGTGTTCACACAAGTCCATTCCTGGACCGTGTTCTGATAGGTCTATTTATGCATCTAAGATTTATTGAGAAAATATTTGAAGATAATAGGTGTCTCCAAAGGCCCTGAAAGGAAATTTTCCTAGAAAATGCTTTCTGTCAGCTAGCACTTAAAAGAAGAAGTGGTGACTGGGCTAAGCAAGGTGATTTTTGCTCAAAGTTTTCTCAAGACATTTCAGTTAAATCATTGAGACTGATTATCGCAAACACTGTCTCACCCATGCATCTGATAACAGATTTGACTATCAACTGGAGCTTCTTCTGTGGTGGCCAGCTGTTCCTTCCTACACTACCATTTGCTTTGCTGACTGGGATTTCCCACACACCATGTTACTGAGTTTCAAACAAAATCAAGCCAGCAGATACCCTGGCTATCATGGCTGAAACCTGGGAAGCCATTCACCATCACTTCCTCAGTAGTTACTGCTTTGCTGGATATGAAGGGAGAAAGCTTTGAGTCACATAGATAAGCATATTTTTATCATGGAGTCATTTTAATGAAATAAATCCACATGATATCCTTACTTCAGTCTTTGTAGTATCTTAGTAAACAGTCTAAGTGATTTACACATTTGCTTTTTGGAAAAGCTCAATGTCAAACCAATGTTGTTTGTCAAAGTAAAGATTCTTCATAGCCTCTTTACCTATCAAATTAGTAGAAATAATAAGCTTTAGACTTGCAGGTGTTAGGGTCCACAGAACATCCCACAAAACAAAGACTCGCATGTGCAGTCAGCAAGAGCTTGTTTGTCCCAGCCTGCTGGAGTCTGCCAGCCAGATAACAAAATGACTGTGACCCAGAACAGAGCTTTCAGGAAGCCAGAAGGGGATTAGGTCATCCTGAACTTCTTTGATTGGGGCTCCTCTTCCTCCTTTAACAGAGTGGAGAAACTAAAACAGACTGAAAGTGAAATTAAACTGGAAGCCAGGCCCAGCACAGGCTGGATTCAGGAGAAGCCTGGCCCTGGAGTTACTGTGGCTTCTCACAGGGAAATTCACATATATTATTTTTTACTATAATACTTTTGCTATAAATTCTAAAGACTTAAAAATAAAAATTTACTTGTATTTTAGACAAAAAAACTCTATTTACTTAGTTATTCAAGTTTTCTACTTTCTATTTCATGCAAATTATTGCAACAATTACAGGAGATGGTCTGAGGACAAAAAAAGCATTGACAAAAATGTTAGAAACAATTTTAATATATATTCATGTCTGGACTCTCCAAGTGGGTTAGGGAACACATATGTGTAGTTACATATGCATAACACATGTATCATTTACTATATACATATTACTATCATATACATATACATGTATGTATATTATTTTAAAAGAAATATCAGTCAATGCTATGAAAAGAATCTAAAACCAAATTGCAAATGCAAGGGCTAGGACAATTATGTTGATGATAGTTAATATAATCATATTGATGAAAGTTAATATATTCTCTGACTAATTGGTAATCAATAACTGGGGGAAATTGAAAAGTATTGATTATGTAATTCTTGCTACTACAAAAAAATGGCAACTGCTCCAGTTATCTGCAAAAGGTCACCCTAATGGTGGCATCACAAGGATAGTTAAATATGAGACCTTGTTGAGAGGATGTTTAAAGTAAGAAATTTTCTTTATGGAAGTTTAAATTAAATAGAGATTTTCCCTGATTAATATTACTTATTACATAGATTTTGAATTAAATTTGGAGGAACATGCTTTCACAAACTCAGTTCTGCAGGTGAACAGTGGTTGGTGCCATCCGAGAAATCATTTGCATATAGGCTTTATTATAATACAAGTAAGCAACCAAGAAGGATGCATTTCTATAGCAGCATTTGATACAGTTTATTGGCAACTATAGAACATACTGAATGAAAGCCTAAAGCAATGGTTTTCTTTTGAAATGTACTGAATCAACAATATATTTTAAGAACCAGATATGAGCTGACAAAGTTGGACATTTGCTATTGAATATTGCAAAATATGCAGAAAACTGATTGCTATTATCTTGCTGTTTGTAAGCAAAGCTAGAATTTTTATCATTTTATCAAAACAAACATTCATATTATTTTTGGGTTGTAACTATAAACCTCCAAATAACAATGGAGAAATATTTAGATTTGAAAAACTTTAATAAATGGGCATTAAAGCTAAGCCTATGAACTATTGAAAAAATCCCCCTAAAATGTTGCATTAGAGTATCTGAATAGAGATTTTGTAAGCATCTAGTGTACCTGTCTTGAACCCAATGACAAGGGTAAAATCTAGTCTTTTAACCTCACCATTTGATCGAATCTAATGATAGTAGAAATAATAATAATAATAGCAGCTAAATATTACCAAAGACCTGCTTAATCTACAGCAAATAATACATTAAGTGCTTTGTGAACATAGTGTCAATTTTATTACCTTCCTTTTATGTAAAAGATCCTGAGGAGAGAGAAGTTTCTGGCCAAGACCATTTAGCTCATAATTGGTAGAGACTCATTCTGTCATTTAAGCCTGCTTTCTTATACTACTTTGTGCACTATAATACAATGAAAATATAATTCTATTCTGTTTAGGATAATTTTATTCACCTACTAAGGATTCATTCTCGACCCAGAAAGTGTCCTTACCACAAAGAACTCTTAAGTACTATACCTATTTCTGAGTGATGCTGTGGCTTCTCTTTTTCCCACCACGGAGTCATTCCATATGAACCTCCCCTCCCTAAAGCCTCAGGCAGATGTGGGTCTAGTGTCACAACACTGCAAAGATTACAGTAAAGAAGTTTCTTACTTCAGAATACCCCTTGGATGCTGCACTGTGATACAATTTAGTTTAATTTCAGTTTAAGTTTAGTTAACTGTGTCACCATGAAACTGCTAAGGACCTTCTCTCTGCAGGGAATAAAACATTAAATCTAAAATTAGGTCAACATTAGTCAAAAGCTTTTGAATTACAGCTTAGATCTATCTTTATGCTTTCCTAAATTCTTCTTTTCTAAAAAGACACATGAAAACCGATGAGCTATTTAAAACCCTGCAGGACATAGATTAAACTTAAATCTCAGTGTGGAAAGATTTATTGATGCAGTTTAATGTAGGTACGTTTTCTCTTATTGAAAATAGCCTTTTTAATGCACTATATTCTGATGATAATTTCCTCTTCCTTTAGTCCTCCCATTTCCTTCCTGCTTCCCCTGCCATCTGTACCAACCCCATTGCTGTTTCTCACTAGAAAACAAATGGGCTTCTAAGGGATAATCATAAATAATAAAATAAAACAAATATATGGAAAGGACTTGTAGGATTTAAAAAGAGAAAACAAAATAAAAATAAAATATAAAACAAATAAAATTAGGAAAAATTAAGTCTTTGACATTGCATTGTGAGAGAAGGAACTCTGTTGAATTGCATTGTCTGTTGCCATCCGTTGGGAACACAGCCAACCTTTAAGTGTTGTTTGTTTTCCTAGGATGTTGAACATTTCTTTAAGTATTTCTCAGCCATTTCAGTTTCCTCTATTGAGAATTCTCTGTTTTGATATATACCCCATCGGTTAATTGTTTTCTTCACATGTAGTTTCTTGGGCTTTCATATATTTTGGATATTAGAAATGAAGTTAATGAAAATATTTTCCCATTCTGTAGGCTGCCAATTTATCTAAATGATGGTGTCCTTTCCCATGTAGAACCGTCTCAATTTCATGGGATTCCATTTATCATTTGTTGATTTTAGTATCTGTGCTAATGGTGTTCTTAGTCCTGCCCTGTGACAATGATGTCAAAGCTAGTTCCTACTTTCTCTTCTATCAGCTTCTGTGAATCTGGTTTTATGTTGAGATTTTCCACCTATTCAAAGTGAGTTTTGTGCAGTGTGATAAACATGGAACTATTTGCATTCTTCTCGAAGCAGCCATCCAGTTTGGCCAGCATCATGTGTTGAAGTTGTTATCTTTTCTCCAGTGTGTCTTTCTGTCTTCTTTATCAAAAATAAAATTCCATAGGTATGTGAATTTCTGTCTGGGTTTTCAATTGGATTCCATTTATCAATATGTCTGTTTCTTTGGGGATACCATGCTGCTTGGATCCTGTTTATTAAAATGTCTGTATTTGTGGGAATACCATGCTGCTTGGATCCTGTTTATTAAAATGTCTGTATTTGTGGAAATACCATGCTGCTTGGATCCTGTTTATTAAAATGTCTGTATTTGTGGGAATACCATGCTGCTTGGATCCTGTTTATTAAAATGTCTATATATGTGGGAATACCATGCTGCTTAGATCCTGTTTTTTAAAATGTCTGTATTTGTGGGAATACCATGCTGCTTGGATCCTGTTTATTAAAATGTCTATATATGTGGGAATACCATGCTGCTTGGATCCTGTTTATTAAAATGTCTGTATTTGTGGGAATACCATGCTGCTTGGATCCTGTTTATTAAAATGTCTGTATTTGTGGGAATACCATGCTGCTTTTGTCACTCTGTAGCTGAAACTGAGGACTGTGATATCTTCCACAGTTCTTTTATTATTCAGAATTGTTTTAGCTATCCTGGGGTTTTTGTACTTCCATATGAAGCTGAAATTTTTCTTTCAAATATCTGTGTTGGAATTTTGATAGGATTGCATTGAATCTGGAGATGTCTTTTGGCAGCATGGCAGTTTCACTAAATTAATCCTACTGATCTATGAGCATGGGAGATCTTTTCATCTCCTGATATTTTCCAAAATTTCTTTCTTCATTGTTTTTGTCATACAAATTTTTCATTTATTTGCTTAAAGTTACTTCAAGATATTGCATATTTTTGAAGCTATTGTGAAAGATGTTTTTCCCTTATTTCTCTCTCAGTTCATTGTCATTTATGAATAGGAAGCTGACTTAGTAAGGGTTTCTATTGCTGTGAAGAAACATAATGACCACATGGCAACTCTTAAAAAGAAAAACATCTAATTGGGATGGATGGTTTACATTTTCAGAAGTTTTTCCTTCATTATCATCACAGCAAGACATGGTGATATTCAGCCATACGTGGTGCCAGAGAAGGATCTAAAAGTTCTACATCTTGATACACAGGCAACAGGAAGTAACCTGAGTGTCACACTGAGCAAAACTTGAGTAAGGGAGACCTCGAAGCCCATCCCTACAGTGACATGTTTCCTCCAAAAGGATACAACATACTCAATAAAGCCACATCACCAAATAGGGAGTGCTGCTCCCTATAAGGACCATTTTCTTTGAAACCACCTCATTCCTTGCCCTGGCACCCAAAGGTCTGTAGCCATATCATAATGCACAACTGCATTCAATCCGACTTTAAAATTCCCCATAGTCTATAACAGTCTCAATGTTTAAAAGTCCAAAATTCACAATCTCTTTCGAGATTCATGCAATCTCTTAACTGTAATCCCCTGTAAAAATCAAACTCAGGCAGCAAATCACATACTTCCAACGTATAAAGGCACAAGATATACATTTCCATTCCAAAATGCATGGAAGGGAGCACAGTGAGAAAATACTGTACCAAAACAAGACTGAAAATAAGTTGGGCAAGCTCCAAACTCTGCATCTCCATGTCTGATGTCAAAACGCTCTTGGTCTCTTCAACGCCTTTCAACTTTGTTGACTGTAACACACTTCTCTCTCTTAGACTGGTTCCACTCTTTAACAGTTTTCCTTGGCAGGTACCTCATGCCTATGACATCTCTAACATCTTGGAGTCTCCAAGGCAATCCATGCTTCATTTCCACAACTTCATACAATGGCCTCTTTAGGCCTCCATTCAGGATCACCCCTAGGACTCAATGGTTTTCTTTAGTTGTAGAAGATTTAATAACCTCTTTCTTTTATCCTTGACTCTTAAGCCAGAACCACTTGGCCAAAGCTGCCACATTACACTGCTTGCTGGGTCTGAAACATGGACCCCTTGTTCAATTACATTATCATCAGCTTTCTGTTTTCCATGGTTTCCTTCACTACCCAAGCTTGGCTGTCCTGAAACTTATTTGTAGACCAGGCTCATCTCAAACTCAGAGATTCACCAGCCTCTGCCTTTAGTTTCCTTTAGTTCCTTCTCACAAGTTCAAATCTCAGCTGGTTGGCATCTTCCCCCGAGGCCACCACTCCATTAATTCCATTTCTTAATCTAGCTGCCTCCTTGAAGAAAGGATTTAGCTCCATTCAACTTTCTGGTGCTTTTTTTTCTCCTCGAATTGTACATTTTGTATTTTTACTTTCTCAACTTGCTCCTTTTTATTATTAATATTAATTAGAGTTAACACTGATAAGCACACAGCAAAGTCTATATTAGGCTGTTTTGATATTTCCCCTGCTAAAGGAATTAATTCAAAACTCTTAAATGTAGCCTCAGGAAGACTTTATAAACAATGGCAAAAGGCAGCCACATTCTTAACCAAAATATCACAAGAACAATCTTTAGGCCACATACTAAAAATCTTCTCCTCTGAAACCTCTTGATCTAGCTCCGCACTATCTGTGACATCACAAAGAGCAACACTGTCTTTCCATGTTCCTGTTAGCATAGCCCATTAAGCATCACTTAAAGTGTTCAATTGCTTTTATAATACACAGTCCAAGGTCCATATTCTTTCAAACAAAAAATATAGTCAAGCCTATCACAGCAATATACTAGTCCCTGGTACCAACTTCCCTCTTAGTTAAGGTTTCTATTGCTGTGAAGAGACACAATGACTGCAGGGCAACTCTTATAAAGAAAAACATTTAATGGAGTACCTTAACATTTCAGAGGTTTAGTCCATTACTATCACGTCAAGATATAGCAGCATAAAGGCAGACATGATGCTGGAGAAGAATCTGAGCATTCTACATCTTGATATGCAGGCAACAGGAAGTGAGCAGAGACTCCCCACTACACTGACACACTTCCTCCAACAAGGACACACCTACTCCAATAGAGTCTCACCTCCGAATAGTGCTGCTCCCTCCCGGGGCCATTTTCTTTCAAACGGCCACAGAAGGCTACTGAGTTAATTTTGTATCCTGCTATGTTACTGAAAGTGTTAATCAGCTGTAGAAAATTCCTGATGGAATTTTTAGGGTCACTTATTATACTATCATATCATCTACAAATAAAAATATTTTGACTTCTTTCTTTCCAAATTTTATCTCCTTGATCTTCTTTCATTGTCTTTTTGCTTTAGCTCATTAGTTTTCAACTGTGGGTTGCCATCTCTTTGGCAAACTTTTATCTCCAAAAATATTTACATTATGATTCATAATCATAGCAAAATTACAGTTCTGAAGTAGCAGTGAAAATAATTTTATGGTTGGAGGTCACCACAACATGAGGAACTCTATTAAAGGGCCATGGGCATTAGGAATGTTAAGAACCACTGCTCCAGCTAAAACTTCAAGTGCTGTATTGAATAGTTAGGAAGAGAATGGACAACCTTATCTTGTTCTTGATTTTAGTAGAATTACCTTGAGTTTATTTCCATTTAAGTTGATATTGGCTTTGGGCTTACTGTAAACTGTATTTATAACGTTGATGTATGTCTTCTACATCCCTAATATCTCCAGGACTTTTTCATGAAGGAGTGTTGGATTTTGCCAAAGGTTTCTCTACATTTAATGAGATGATCCTGTGGGTTTTTTCTTTCAGTTTGTTTTTATGGCAAAATACTTTTATCAATTTATGTATGTTGAATCATTACTACATCTCTAGAATGAAGTTAATATGATCATGGTAGACGATTTTTTATGTGTTCTTGGATTCAGTTTGCAAGTATGCAACTGAGAATTTTTGAACCTTTATTCATAAAGGGAAATTGTTCTATAATTCTCCTTCTTTGTTGAGTCTTCATGTGGTTTAGGTATCAGTTATGTATAGCCTCGTAAAATGAATTGTGCAATGGTCCTTCTTTTTCTACTTCATGGAATAATATGAGGAGTATTGGTACTAACTTTCTTTCTGCTCACACATGTGTGGACACATATACACAAACATACACAGAGGAGCTATGATCTTCCCAAAGCTGTAGTGATTGGTTTCCTCTTCCTATTATGAACACATTAAGTACTTCATTCTAACAGACAATAGCATTCCAAGTTTATCCTCTAGTAAGACGGGATGCCAACATTTATTAACAGCCTTAGAAAAATAAAAGTGCCATGACTATTAAAATCCTACATTGATCCTGTTAAGTACATAAAAAGTCAACTTTTTATGTGGAAAAAAGTGGAAAGTTAAAGAATTCAAATAAACAGCCTCATATCTATGGAGCTGAAACATAGAACACAGATTTCATGGTGGAAGGTAAATGAGCTGAATGGGGAGCTTGTCATTCATCACCAAAATGCTGCTCACAAAGCCACTCTGTATTTACATGATCATCTTTGCCTACTTCCCCACAAAAAGGAGTTAATAGCCAGTAATCAAATGCATTCACCCTCAGTCCCTGACATGCATTTATGCTGGCTTCGTGGGATGGATTGAGCCCCAGTGGCATACAAAAATCAGGCTAATCATCTAAGGAATGCTTACTTCAGCCTGTGTTTGTTCTAGCTAGGAACAAAAATTTTCCCTGTAATTTTATGTAAATCCTTTCACCACAATCCACCACAGGAAAATTAAGCATTATTACTCCTGCTCCACAGAGGAATCAAAGTAACATTGCAAAATATCACTTTCAATTTAACCCAACTGTATAGTTTGGGCTTTATGTGTAAAAGCCAAATACAAATTAACATTATTTACAGTACATAGTTTGGTGTGTGCACACAACAATAGATATTTAATATGTTCTGTAACACATCTGTGTTTTGTTGCTGATGATTGCTTTCATGACTAATTAATGAGAGCTTTTGAACTCATGTTTTAGCATAGGAGACAATAAATTAATTGCTCCTTTATGAATAAGAAATCTATGTTACCCTACTTGAACAATGAGCCAACTTTTCAGGGTTAACCCATTTCAACTCAGTGTTTGTTTTTATGGAAAGTATTTAGTTTCTTTTGTTTTTCCTTTTATTTATTTTTCTCTCATATATTAAATCCCCTCTTTATCTCCCTCCCTATCCCCCCACCTCTGTTTTCCTGAGAAAAAGAGCAGGCCTCCTAGGGATATAAACCAAACATGACATAACATTCTACAGTAAGACCAGGCATATACCATCACATCAAGGCTGGAAAAGGCAATTCAGTAGAGGAATAGGATCCCCAAAACAGGAAAAACAGTCAGAAACACACCCACTGCCACTGAGAGGAATCCCACAAGAACACCAAGCTACTCAGCCATAACAATATGCAGAGGTCCTAGGTCAGACTCTTATATATTCCCTGATGTATGGGAAAACCAAAAAGTCCCAGTCAGTTGATTCTGTGGGTCATGTTCTTGCGGTGTTCCTGTCCCCTCTGGTTCCTCCAATCCTTCCTCTCCTTCCACTGCTGGTCTCCCTGAGCTCTGCCTAGTGTTCGGCTGTGGGCCCCTGCATCCGATCCCATAGTTACTAGATGAAGTCTTACTAGTATCTTTGATGAGGATTCTGCTAGGCTCCGGCCCCAGAACACTCAGAAGGCAGGACAAACTTTAAGTTCATGGTTTTGTGGCTAGGTTGGTGTCCCTGTCCCTCTACTGGAGGCCTTGAATGGTTACAGAAGATGGTCTGTTCAGGCTTCATGTGCCCTGTTACTAGGAATGTTTGCTAGGGTTACTCTCATAGATTTCATGGAATTCTCGTAGACTTTCCATTGCTCTATGTTTCCGCCTTATCACCAAAGTGCCCCCCCCCAGTTCCAGCCATTTCTCCCAGTATTTTTCCCTCCCCCAACACTTGATTCCTCCTGTTCCCAACCTCACTCACCTCCAGTCTACCTTCAAAATCTTTTCTATTTCACCTTCTAAGGAAGATCCTTGTGTTCCCCCTTAAGTGCTCCTTGTTTCTTAGAGTCTCTGCATCTGTGGTCTATAGCATAGATAGATAGATAGATAGATAGATAGATAGATAGATAGATAGATAGATAGATAGATAGATAGATAGATAAAGGTATATATCTTTTAATTTACAAATAATATCCACTTATCAGTGAGTTTGTACCATGTTTGTCTTTCTGGGTCTGGGTTACATCACTAAGGATTATTTTTTTCCATACACTTGCCTGCAAATTTCATAAAGTCATTGATTTGAACAATGTCATTTGAGTTATACTCCATTGTATAAATATACCACATTTTAAACTCATTTTTTGGTTAAGAACATCTAGGTTATTTACAGTTTCTGGCTATTATGAATAAAGCCACTATGAACATAGTTGAGCAAGTATCCTTGTGGTAGGATATAACATTCTTTGGGTATATGCCCAGGAGTGGTATATCTAGCTGTGTCTTGAGGTATATCAATTCCCAAATTTCTTAGAAACCTCCATATTAGTTTCCAAAGTAGCTGTACAAGTTTAATCTCCCACCAGCAATGAAGGAGTATTCTTCTTGCTTCACATCCTGACAAATGACAAACAGGCTGAGAAAGAAATCAGGGAAGCAACACCCTTCAAAATCATCACAATTCACTTAAAATATCTTGGGGTAAATCTAACCAAGCAAATAAAATTCCTGTATAATAAAAACTTAAAGAAATCAAAGAAAATATCAGAGGATAGAATGATCTTCCATGTTCATGAGACAGCAGGATTAACATAATAGTCATCCTACCAAAAACAATCTACAGATTCAACACAACTCCCATAAAAATTCCAGTTCTTTATAGAATTTTAAATTGCAATACTCATCTTCATATAGAGAAAAATGTAGCTATCCTGGATAACTAAAACAATCCTGAACAACAAAAGAAATGCCAGAGGTACCACCATCCCTGATTTCAGGCTGCACAGCAGAGCTTTAATAATAAAAGCAGCATGGTACTCAGATAAAAACAGATTCATCAATTGAATAGAATTGAAGAACCAGGTGTAAATCCACACACCTATGGACACCTGGTTTTTTTAATATAAAGAAGATAGAAATATACATGGGGAAAAAAAGAAAGCATCGTCAAGAAATGTTGCTGGTCTAGCTGCATGTCATCATGTAGAAGAATGCAAATAGATCCATAAAATCACCTGCACAATACTCAAATCCAAGTGGACCAAAGACCTCAACATAAAACTAGATAAGAGAAAGTGGGGAATAGCACTGAATGATTTGGTACAGAAGACAACTTTCTGAAAAGATTTGTTTTCAATTTCCTTCACAAATAGATTTTGCACTTGCTTTAATTCTGAATTTTTGGCAGTTTGTTTTGTCTTTCATTAATGGTACAATGTAATTGCTGAAAATATTGACGATGGAAACTGAAAAACGTTAGGCAAGGACAATTTAAGGCTAAGCCATGCAGGTTGCAACTCATGAGCTTCTTCTGCCTAAACTGAGGCATTTCTCCAGTTCCTCTCCACATACTTTTAGCGCCTAATATGCAAATTACATGTTAAATACAGTTAGGCTGTTTTGATAACATTTAATACTTATTTTAATTAAGAAGGTCTCTCAAAGGTATTATTTGGCTACTCTCGATGAACAGAAATGGCAATTTCAAACACATGTGAAAAACCTCCTGGCTATTTAGATAGTCACAGTATGCAATTTATAGGAACTAAAGCAGCTAAGACAGATGCTTTATCCTCCTTTCTCTCCACATTAGTCTAGATGAAATGAAGTATGGCTACGTGCCTGTTTAACCTCAGGCACCCTTAGATTGCCTCCCTCCTTTCCTTCCAGCTCACTCCTTGGTTCCACTTATGTTATGCAATGGCATTTGTAAATTCATCTCTCCCTTGCATATCATCTTTTGAGGTTTCACTGTTATCGATAGATGACTGTCTATATCTTCAATATTTAATTATTTTAAAGAATTTTTGAATATCTTTTAGATGCCAGGTACTCTGCTGGACAAGGTGACTTCATAAACTTCAATGGTTGTGGATAAGAGAGGAAGATACAGTACAGGTTCAGTGGTGATAAATGTTACAGACAAAGTTAATCTGAGAAGGAATTATAGGCAGCTCAGGGTAAGAGAGGGGAAACTTCAAACGTTATAACCTGAGATACAGCCCCAAAGTGGAATCATTCAGATAAAGACCTAAATGAAATGAGAAAATGCAGTCTCATCTTTGCAAATAGAGCTTCAAAGAGAAGCCTGAGACAGCAACTGGGCAAAGGAGCCAGTTTTCTGGCGATGGAGAAGTCTGAGATGCAAGCCAGCAGAAAGAAGCAATGAGAGAGTTTTGGCCAATGAGGTGCATGAAATGGCTTGCTTAGTAAGTTCAATTCTTGAAGGTAGGCTGTATGTACAGGGAAATGTCCAAAGACTAGTTGCTAAACCCATGAAGCTACTATGGCAGTAATTCTGAAAGACCTTGAATCAGGATAGAGGTAAGAGCAGAAGAATTATCAGAATAGTCACCTATCCTAAAGATGGCTCTGCCATATTATGCTAAGGTATGGGATGTGTTTGTGAGCAAAAGTGATGAATTCCTGGAGTCTTACACCACAACACAAGAAAGTGTGGTAAGATCCTGGACATAAGAAAAGAAGACCTAGGTTCAATCCTCAGCTCTGCTAGTTAGTGGTGGTTCTATAGAAACCATGTCAATGTTATCACACCTGCAGTAACGATAAAACCTGATTTACAGGGCTGTCATGAGTTCCAGTTATTCTGAGGCAAATTACTAAACTATAGCACTGACAAATTCCTCCTGCAAAACTTGTCTTTCACATACCAAGCCTGCATGATCTGCTGGGGACTCCTCACATACCCCTACATCATATAAGGTCTGTAGGATAGCCCAGGACATGCTCCCTGCTATTAAACTCCACCTGAATACATAAGCACTTTGTCTCTTCACGGTATTGTCATAGTAAACAGATGTAACATTCACACTTTTGCTCTAAGTACTTTCATTGATACATATGTGTAAAAAAGCTTCAGACATATATGTTGCTTCCTTCACCAGCTGTATTTTATGTGGGTTTGATTGGTTGTTTAATGATAGTATGGCATAAAAAATAGAAAGAATAAAATCAGAATTGCAAGTTTTATGTAGTGTGATACAATACTAATAAAAAATCTTAATTTATGATCAAAATAATAACCATATATGCACATATATAGATGAAAATTTATTATTATTATTATTATTATTATTATGAAAGTAGTCTTCCTGGTGGTGCATGCCTTTAATCCCAGCACTCAGGAGGCAGAGGCCAGCCTGGTATACAGAGCAAGTGCCAGGGCGGGCTCCAAAGCTACACTGAGAAACCCTGTCTCAAAAAACTAAACAAAACAAAACAAAAACAAAAAAGAAAGTAGTCTTCCAAGAATGCCTCACTTAATAAAAGAAGGTACCTTTAGTTTATAAGAAGGTGTTAGTTGAAGTAGCATAAAACCAGATTTTAAAAATTGACTGACAAAATTGAAAAGAGAAACAGTATGCTGACGGAAAACATTCAAATTCTAAATAGAGTATGATTGGACTTCTCTTGGGTACATTCCCAAGAGTGGTATTGCTGGATCCTGAGGTAGGTTGATTCCCAATTTCCTGAGAAACTGCCACACTGATTTCCAAAGTGGTTGCACAAGTTTGCATTCCCACCAGCAATGGATGAGAGTTCCCCTTACTCCACATCCTCTCCAGCATAGGGAATCGTTGGTGTTTTTGATTTTGGCCATTCTGACAGGTGTAAGAT